>JAFIRS010003312.1:0-143443 GCA_018342105.1 Gonioctena quinquepunctata | reverse complement strand
TCGTGGAATCTCATCACCACGAGCAGTTCTCATCAAATGTCTGGGCTGGAATTATTGGAATTACCTAATGGACTTTTTGTTACCACGCAGATTAAATGGACATAATTATCGCCGATTTCTTGAAGATAATTTGCCAATTCTGTTGGAAGATGTTCCTATTTTAATGCGAAATCGCATGTGGTTTATGCACGATGGTGCACCTGCTCAACTCAGTGCTCTGGCACGCGATTATTCAAACCAAAACTTTCATAATCGCTGGATAGGTCGTGGGGGAACAGAGTCATGACCAGCCAGATCCCCCGACTTAAACAGTCTTGATTATTTTCTTTGAGACATCTTAATACTTTGGTGTTCAGTCAACCAATTCTAACTTAGTAAGAATTGGGAAACCGCTTAATGGTTTCCTGTGAAGCAATAAGGAATACTCAGGAATTTTCAAAGAGTAGCGAGTCAATGAAAAGGAGGGCTGAAGCGTGCACACTTGCAGGAGGCGGACATTTTGAACACTTAATTTTATTTTGGTATTTATTGTTCAAAATAGTTATGTTTCTAAAAATAAAAAATGTATTTTTATGCGTCCTCATTACAAAAACTAAATAATAGTTACCATGAAATTATAGAAATCTTGCCTAGATCTTTTGGTTACCACAATTGTGAAATTAAGACTAAGAGAAAAAATCGAATAGGGACAAGCAAATGAATCCGCATGTATTAAAATTGGAAAGGAAAGCCGATTCGGTTTTAGAGATATTGGGGAAGAACTGATTTTTCTGTTAAATTTCAACATCCTGTATCTCAGAAATAAAGCGGTTGCGGACCTATGTTCATATGAATAACTCATCTTAAAATCATCCAATGATTATCGCACTTTAGGATCAGCATTCAATTATGAAACACCCTGAATATGCTCAGGATCAATAAAGAAGGTCCAATGCGTGACACATTCTGTTCTATGTGGTAGGATTCAGTCAAAATACTTATGTCTTGGAAGTTATCATTCTACAAAATACATCAAAGTGAATTCCGGTACTGTCCTGGAAGTATTCATTAACCATATAAAAATTCCGGACCAGTCCCGGAAGTCACCAAATGTCCTGGAACTCATCGATTCGTCATTGAAAATGTCCTGGAACTGATCGCTTGACATATATATATATATATATATATATATATATATATATATAATGAAAAAGGAAATTGTGGCATAATGAACAGATTATTAAATTAAAGAAAAAAAGCATCCTCAAGCAAGACTCGAACTCGCAACCTCAAGCTTTCCGGACCTACGCTCTTCCCATTGAGCTATCGAGGCTATAAGAATCGACACACACTCGTGAACACTTTACTTCCTTTAATTTAATGTGATGTTGGAATGAATCGAAAAATCGAACGTACTTATCAGTATCAGAATATACTTAAACAAAATGTACTTAACATTATAGGGCTGGAGGTGGATTGTTATCTACAGTTTGCCTTTTGAATCTTAGAGTTGCCAATCGAAACCAGTTAGCAGTGTGTTTTTCAAATTCCGTGTCAGACATACTAGGAAATCGCTTTCGTGCAGCATCTGAAAAAATATTTCAAGTGAACACTATCTCGAATGAATTCATCTAAATATTATTTGAGCAAAAAAGCTATATCTTTTGACATCGAAAAAAGGCAACATTAAAATTAATACTTCCATCTGATTATTCGGAAGCCAACATATTTTTCATTCATTGAAGAACCATGCACCTTTCAGAGTTGATATACCTAACTATCAAATTATTAAGTGGATAGTTATTTTTTCATACCACGAACACTTTCTGGATAGTTTGTTGGAAAACATTCTAATTATTAGTTTTACGTACATGATATTGGCGATTCATTGTAATTTTAATAATCACACATTTACACATTTGACTCTCCCTTGAAAAAGTGCATAACCGTCGACGATGGCAAAGAAATATTTACGCAGCATAACAACAAATACCACTGTGCTGTGATCATAATTATGGATGGTCGCCCGCAAAACATCAATGCATGCGCGTATAATGAGTAGATTGCATTCATCATTCGTAACTTGAAGGTTCTGTTGGTGGTTTTCCTTTAATTTACTTGGAAACATTTTAAACACATTTACTTGTGAATGTGAAATGATATATTTCTGAAACGTGCGTTAAGAATGTTTCAAATGATTCGATTTAGGGTTTCGTTGAAACCTTTCATACATTTGAAACATTTCAGTCGGTACATTTGAAACATTTTAGACACATTTCCTTGTGAATTTTCAATATTAGACGTTTATGATATATTTCTGAAACGAGCGTTCAGAATGTTTCAAATGATTCGATTTAGGGTTCCGTTGAATCGTTTCATACACATTATGTGTTTACTGGGTAAAAGAACTGTGTAGTAAAAAAAGAGTACGATTTTCCAAGAAATAGACCCAGCTTTTAAAATATAACAAAAAGGAACATTCCCAATAGAATAGATAGAATGAAAGTATATACCTAAATTTTTTAAGGCACACACCACATACCCTCATAACTATGCTAGGGAGAGGTATACAAATATGAAACGGGAATATATATATATATATATATATATATATATATAATGAAAAAGGAAATTGTGGCATAATGGACAGATTATTAAATTAAAGAAAAAAAGCATCCTCAAGCGAGACTCGAACTCGCAACCTCAAGCTTTCCGGACCTACGCTCTTCCCATTGAGCTATCGAGGCTATAAGAATCGACACACACTCGTGAACACTTTACTTCCTTTAATTTAATGTGATGTTGGAATGAATCGAAAAATCGAACGTACTTATCAGTATCAGAATATACTTATACAAAATGTACTTAACATTATAGGGCTGGAGGTGGATTGTTATCTACAGTTTGCCTTTTGAATCTTAGAGTTGCCAATCGAAACCAGTTAGCAGTGTGTTTTTCAAATTCCGTGTCAGACATACTAGGAAATCGCTTTCGTGCAGCATCTGAAAAAATATTTCAAGTGAACACTATCTCGAATGAATTCATCTAAATATTATTTTAGCAAAAAAGCTATATCTTTTGACATCGAAAAAAGGCAACATTAAAATTAATACCTCCATCTGATTATTCGGAAGCCTACATATTTTTCATTCATTGAAGAACCATGCACCTTTCAGAGTTGATATACCTAACTATCAAATTATTAAGTGGATAGTTATTTTTTCATACCACGAACACTTTCTGGATAGTTTGTTGGAAAACATTCTAATTATTAGGCCTCTTCTAATCAGGCGGTCATTGGAGAAAATACAGTCTTATAATTTTCCTCAAATGTCTCTTTGTTTTGAAAATTCTTTCCCTATCCATATTTATTGTAATAATAACCAGTACATACATAAAGCTGAAAAGCAATGTTTTAAGTATTACATAAAAAATTATTTGAAATGTCAGCGTTGCAGTTTTTCTGATTCGTCTATTTTCCATTGAATTCAGTATTTTCTATGAAACAATGTTGAAGACAATTAGCAAGTGCATGCAGGCAGCATGCACCAAAACAACAATTCACCAAGGTAAATGATTATTTCATGAATTCAGGATTAAATCGTTTAGATCCGCTAGACAAGATCTGTTTTTGAAAGTTATTATGTTTGAACCACAGATGAGAAAAACTCTTAAAAAAACTACCAAAATAGGACGCCATCACTCAACCTCCAAAATGAGTTGCCTAAAATAAACAGTTTTACGTACATGATATTGGCGATTCATTGTAATTTTAATAATCACACATTTACACATTTAACTCTCCCTTGAAAAAGTGCATAACCGTCGACGATGGCAAAGAAATATTTACGCAGCATAACAACAAATACCACTGTGCTGTGATCATAATTATGGATGGTCGCCCGCAAAACATCAATGCATGCGCGTATAATGAGTAGATTGCATTCATCATTCGTAACTTGAAGGTTCTGTTGGTAGGTTTTATCCGTATATTTGAATCTGTACATTGGAAACATTTTAAACACATTTACTTGTGAATGTGAAATGATATATTTCTGAAACGTGCGTTAGAATGTTTAAATGATTCGATTTAGGGTTTCGTTGAAACCTTTCATACATTTGAAACATTTCAGTCGGTACATTTGAAACATTTTAGACACATTTCCTTGTGAATTTTCAATATTAGACGTTTATGATATATTTCTGAAACGAGCGTTCAGAATGTTTCAAATGATTTGATTTAGGGTTCCGTTGAATCGTTTCATACACATTATGTGTTTACTGGGTAAAAGAACTGTGTAGTAAAAAAAGAGTACGATTTTCCAAGAAATAGACCCAGCTTTTAAAATATAACAAAAAGGAACATTCGCAATAGAATAGATAGAATGAAAGTATATACCTAAATTTTTTAAGGCACACACCACATACCCTCATAACTATGCTAGGGAGAGGTATACAAATATGAAACGGAAAGATAAAGGTCTTGCCACCCCTCGAGTAAATCCTCAAAATTAGTGACACTATTTTGGGATATTTTGTATTATTTTCGTAATTTAAACACCTTTGATTTTTTTAGAAGGGAAACTCAATTGAATATTGATTAGACAGACTTTTCTGAAAACTCTACGAGAAGTTTTTTTGTGAATATCTAACAGAAAACAACTACTTCCCCGGCTAAAGCTACGCTGGACATTGAACTACATCTGAGTAGTAGATGATTCCACATCTGATTTTATGAACATCCTGTTAAAATTTTCAAAAAAATCAATTATCATACCCCATGACAGGTTATAAAAATACACTGATTTCAAAGTGTTACTCCGAAAAATAATGTTTCTAACATCTTTGCAAAGTGAAATTGCTCCTAGAAAATTCTTCTGTTCTTCCTGACGATCGTGGAAGCGTGAAATAGATTTTCGTCTACAGAATAGTATTGGAGACCTAGTAATGCGATGCCAGTCGTGCATCAATATTAGAAATGATTTCTGGTGAGTACTCCTTCTTGGAAAACATGTTTCTTTATGTCTTTCATCTATATGAGTTCCTAATTGAGACTGGAATATAAAATCAAATAATCTGAATTAAAATGCTAATATTTACTTTCAGATTTTTTCTTTTGAGTTAGGGTCTTTTCAGAATATCTATCAGATGTAGTTCAATGTCCAGCACGGCTTAAGCCGGGAAAGTAGTTGTTTTCTGTTAGTTATTTAAGAAAATAACTTCAACTTTTGAATTGACGCGGCCGATACTTGATGAAAATCCATAATTAAAGTAAACTAAAAAACACTTCACTAGGATTTTCACAAAAATTGGTTTACAAAACCCACGACACGTGTTTCGCTATACTATAGCCTTTTCAAGTGGAAACTAAATTACAATTACGGGGGTTTCTTATAAATAATAGAAGCAGGTAGTTAGTTGGATATTAGGTAATTAAGTGATTAAAGTAATCTCAGCATAAAAGAATGAAATATCCTTTAACTTTCTTCATTCCCAATACAAATGTGTATTCATTCATATAAGAAATAACATTGTTTTATTCCTAGAAAAAGTATAGTGTCAAGCATGGAATGTCCATTTCTCACTTGTATGAATTGTACCACTCACCTTCAACTCATAGCGCAATGTTGATTCTCGTGAGAAATTAATATTATTCCATACCCATTTTACTTTTATGCCATTGTTCACGAATTCCATAGAAACAATTTGAATATAGTGCCATAATTGAACTGACAGACACCTTATTTTCATAATTTTTAAATATTAGGTTATTTCCAATTAGTAAAATGCCCAAGAAAAGTTAGTGTTGTCACTCAATAATTTTCAGACTTTGTCGATTATACTAGTATTTGGCACATATGTATTCAGGTAGGAGGAATTATCATCTAAATTCATGATAGTAGTACCAGAGTTAAACAGACCAAATTTCATTCACCGCAAAGTAAAATTAGCCAATAATCATTTAATGAATCTAAAAAAAAATTATTTGTAAAGAGAATTCTGTCAGGAGTTCTTATTTCAACTAGCTTCATATTAATTCTATATCAATGTTTGCTTGTGTCCATCATATAGTGTAATTCATATTTTTTATGGTTTCAGGTTCTTACAGTCTGTGTCAGCTTGTGCTTTGTTGCTTCTGTGATAAGCACACTACATCACTTGCATCCCCTATCACTTGCATCGACACTTCAAACGACACGCCAACCATATTTTCAGACATTCATAACTAATCTTATAGTGCGTCGCGACAGATGAATGACCCGCGGTCTTTTGGAAGCGATAATAGGCGTGGTGATATCGGGAAGGAACTAAGGGCTTACGTAAACTATAAAAAGTATCGGCCCATTATGGTGATATATCATGGCGGCGTGTCAACTCAAAGCCTAGACGGGGTACTCGCCGACACATAAAGAATAATTTATAGACTTCGCGGTTTTCGTTTGAGTACCGAAAGCTATATATATAAGATTCTTCCTAACAGAAAAACAATCATTCAGAATCCAGTCGACGATCGAGACTCATCGAGTACAGAGCAAGTTCTGCTTTTAGTCTTCATAATTATGAAGCGAATTAAAGTGAAGTTTAATTTCAATTAGAGAAGATGCATTCCCATCTTCCTACGCAAAGTAAGCGTAGACTCCGTAAAGTTTATCTAAAGTAGCCAATTAATCAAACATATACAGAATCATAGTGAAAGTGTAACCATCAGAAATCATCTCAATAATAACCAAATGAATGGAATCAATATTTATCAAGAAGCTAAATAATCAACTTACGAATAGTGCAAGCGTAATATAATTCGGTAATAAAACGGAATAATTAACCTTAATTAAAATTGTGTATTTCTTCAGGAGGGTAAGCTAATAAAACTGTTTATTTGGCAAGGTATATATGTATAGTGTAATAAAAATATATTTCAGTATTGATTTTATAGTAGAAGAAATTATTGATTTAACAAAAGTAAAAATATTATCAATTGTTTAAAATAACTGAAGAACAGTTATTTCAATTGTCAGCAGATATTGTTTCTCATTTTAAGTTATTGTTTATTCACTTTCATTTTGACTAATCTATACATTGTCTCAGTAAATTATACCAGTGATCAATTGTTGTTTGATACATTAAAAATTGTGAGAAATATTTCAAGCCGCTCTGAGATATTGTCCAGTTATTGGTCAGTAGACTAATAACACTCAGTATTGTTAAGGCTTAGCTATTAAAAAAACTAACGAGCACCTATAACACTTCAATATCCTTGATTTTTCAATTTGTTAATTACACACTTTCATTTTCTCAATTTAATTTTTTTCAATTTCCAGAAATATATTTGTTTTTGTTTATTGATTTTATATTTCTAATATAAAGATAGCTGCTGATTCTTATACATAAAGTTATTACAAATATCAATTTTCGGACTGGATCCGGCTATGCTGAGAACTTCAAATGGTTCTGTATGGTGAATCGCACTATACACTGTCACTGAGGAAACAGGAATCTCACTGACAATGTCCCCTAGGAATGACATCTGATAGAAGAGCTTGCACCGTCCTCCTGCCAAAATTTTTTCATTGAGAATTTCAGCAACATGAATACCTTTATCGTCTATTGGGAACACTGTAGAGTTTGTGAGGAATCGGTAGTGCCACAACGACAAACGTGGCCCTCCACCACAGAGCTAAAATGAAAGAATATGTTTGTAGAAGATAAAACATTCACAATTATTTGTTTCTTTCGAAATTCTCAAAAACCTTCGAGACAATCTGATAAAGCTAGATATGAAGAAATATTTTTCTATTTTTGAAATTATATTCAGATGATAACTTACCACATAGTCCTCATTCGAGCTAACTGCACCTATCCATTTTCCCACATCTGGACGGGCTACCTTATTGCTTGTGTTTGGTTCAATTTTATTAGAAACCTTGTAGCTTCGTAAATCCCATATGTTGACAATACCATCTTCACCACCAGAAATCAAATCATTTCCTCTAAAACAAAGATTACGCTGAACAACTTTTATGTGCCTGGGATTATTCAAACTCAAGAATTTGGGAGTAATTAATCAATCAATCATCAATCTATATTTAGGAAAAGCATACAATTCAAAAGAGTGTCGCTTGGGTAAATAGTGTCAATAATGCCTATAATATAAAAAATAAATAAACTATTTCCTCATTCTTCTACCACTAGAGCTTATAGTAATAGTTTTATAATAAAACATAGGTCTATTAAGAGCATAAGAGTACAATTGGTTAAAATACTAATATTAGTTAAATTACATTTAAAATTTAGAGACTAAGAAATTTTTTTTAAATACTTGCAGGTATGGGTCCTGCTACAATTTGAAACATTATCACTCCACTATTTTTCACCTTTGAGACCATGATGCAAATTAAACCAGCTATTATGTCACGATATTGTGGATCCGGAGGCATGAACAGATAAACTAATTTATGTTTAAGTATTTCTTTATGGTTGTAGTGTCATAAGATATTGAAATAAAACTTTTTTTAAATGTTTGAGTTTTATTTGGTTTCTCAATTGTTGGGGTAAACTATTATATAATTTTATAAACATGTAGATGGGACTGCCCTCTGTGAGAGAGAGTCTATGTTTGGGATATATCATAATATTTGCCCTTGTGTCGTGACTGTGCTGCGGAAAGTAACATTCAAAACTATGAAAATGCTTATGCAGATAAACGAGACATTCAAATATATAAATAGCAGGCAGAGTTAGGATTTGTAGTTTCTTAAAGTTACTTCTGTCTGTCTCTCTTGAACCCAATTTTAAAATCTGCCTAATAGCACATTTCTGCAAAGTAAAGACACCTCCCTCTCTTCCTGAGCATCCCCAAAACATTATACCGTATCTTAAGGCTGTGTAGAAGGTAGCATAATACACTGTAAGTAGGGCTGTTTGGTCTAGATATTGTTTTAGGATTAGTGTAGCACATACTACTTAGCTTTCTTGATAGCACCTCAATATGTTTATCCCATTTAAGGTTTTGGTCAATCTGTAAACCAAGGAAAATCTTTTGCAAGCTTTATATCTTGTGAATCGATATTTATACTGTCAGATTGGTTATTTGTTGATTGTATGTGTGGAAGTTTATAAGAATGGATTTGTCTTGATTGAGAAGCAGGTACTTTGAACCATCCCTCTGTCTTTGCTAGACAGATACTTGCCAGTTATTCCAGTTCTGCAAAAGTCTTTGCAAACATTTGTAGATTTGTGTCGTCAGCGTAGTTAACAGTTGTACAGTAATCTGAGGTTAAAGAGTAGGAGGAGTCATTTATGTAAAATACAAATAGGATTGGTCCAATGACACTCCCTTGTGGGATTCCTCTGGTAACTTCTCTGTCTCCAGAAACAGCCATCACCCCATCTTTCTGGATGCTTGCTTTCGGTTACTAAGGTAAGACTGGAGCCAGTGTAAGGGAGGTCCCCCGATGCCAAACAGTTCTAGCTTGCTCAACAAAATATTATGATCTATGCTGTCAAAGGCTTTAGATAAGTCCAAAAAAACTCCCAAGGTTTTGTTTTGCTTTTCCATACCATCGTATATTCCTTCAAAAAAATCAAAAATAGCGATTTTTATTGATTTTCCCCTGAGAAAACCATGTTGAAATGAGCTCAGAAGATTGTTTTGGAGGAAAAAATGCATCAGTCTGTTGCACATTACTGTCTCAAATACCTTGAAGGAAGGAATGAGGCTGATTGGTCGGTAGTTCTCAAAGAGCCCAGTGTCACCTTTCTAGTAGACAGGGAGGACTATTGCTTGTTAGAACTTTTCTGGGAAACCTTCAAAATAAAGAGAGTTATTTATTAGTAGGCTGAGAGGAAGACAGAGCTCTGATGAGCAATATTTAATAAGATTATTTGATATACCATCATAACCAGAACTTTTTCTGTTTTTTAATTTTTTTATAATGCCAGATATCTATCTCTTCTGGGGTTACAGGATTAAAAGTCATTCTCGCAAAATTTGTGGAAATATTCTGTTTTGGATCATTTTTTGGTGTGATTTTGTTCGGCAATGTCCACAAAAAAGTTGTTTAGATCTCACTAGGTTAGTACATGTTTTTTGTTTTCTGTCCGATCCATTTATTTCTTTCCTAACTTTCCAGACTGCTTTAGATTTATTTTCTGATTCCAAAATTTTGCTCTGATAAAATTCTTTTCTAGCAGTATCTAGAATGCTGTTGTACTGTTTTTTTGTTCCCAATATGCGTCCCTATATTCAAGATTGTTTTGATAGAGAACAAATTTGCTCTCCTCGACTTGAGGTAAATGAAGCCAATTGGTTGTTTTCTCGGCACAATTGATTTTTCGGGAAAACTCTCCTTGAAAGCCGATGAGAATCTATTCATGAAACAGTCCCACTGTGCATCTATATCACTTTCTGGACACAAGAGTATTTCCAGCCAGTAATTGCTACTCAATATGTTTTTAAAAAGCTGTTTATTGTTTTCATTAAAAACTCTTTTTTGAGGAAATTTGTGTTTTTTTGTTTATTATTTTATTATTATATATTATATGATCCATATGTATATCCTATCTTGAGGGCCTCAAGTAAATCAACATAACAATGATAATAACAATATTACTGAATTCTAATATAGATCTCACAATTGGTACGAGTAGAGCGAGAAGTCTGATGGGATTCTTTGAATGAATCCGTCATCTTCTGTGCATCAACAACGATCTTAGTTGACCAATTTCAATGAGAAAATTTTTCTAAAAATAATTTTGAGTTCCCACGTTTTTCAAAGATGCTCCCATAATTTTTTATCATGAATTTTTTGCACTGGTTCGGTTTTCAAGTGTTGAGCGTGTACTTGCGTATATAAACGTGAAAATGCATGACCATTATAGATTTATTTTTTTGACTAGAAATTATAAATTAATCTTTGTTTGAAATATTTTATTACATTTTTTTAACGTCAACCAACTTATTATAAGCTGAAAAATTTATTTTTTACTGAATAGATATAATTTTCGAATAAATGATCCCACCGTGAATTTTAAACTTATTTTTTTCAATAATTTGGAAACTGTACATTACTTATTAATAAACGAGTAAACCATTTCACTTATTAATTGTAATAAAATTAGAACGAATTATATGCTAAGTACATAAGACTATTACTTAAACTAAGAATATCGCACATAGCTAGTATCAGATTTGACATAGATTTGATGGCATTTTTGAAATATATCTACCTTGAATGAGTAATCTTTTACCAATTGTTGAATTCCATATGTAATAGAGTAGAGTTTCCATCAATTTACATTTAATTTGTAGCCCCCCCCCTTTCAACTATAGTTGAAAAAAAAATTTAACTACCTTTTCAACGATGTGCAAATCGACCACTATGCCTTTCGAAATTTTCAAGTTGATGTGCCCCCAGCGCCTTCTGTCGAGTAATTGTAATGTATCTTTTCTCAAAAAGTAGGACCGGTAATACCATTCAATAAATTTCATGTCTCATTGTTTCACATCAAACCTTTCGAAAGTTATTGAGGTAACGGTACTATTCAGATCCGTAATTATATTTGACATTTCGAATGCCTATTGTAAAAATCCGATTGAACGAAATTCAAAAATATACAATGGTTGAAAAGAGAATTGAATTATCTTTTCAACGATGTGCCACTTGACCCCCCATGCTATTTGAAATTTTCAAGTTGATGTGCCCCCTCCACCCCGCGCCATCTATCGGGCAATCACAATGTCTTTCATTTCAAAAAGTAGGTGATATCATTCAATACTTCAAAAGTTAACAGGGGGGGACTATTAAAAGCCGCACTGTATATAGATAAAGTGATTTAAGAACACAAAGAGTCGTAGTACATATATTGTATGAGTTACGAACACTATTAAAAGTAGAATTGAAAAACAGTGATAAAGTACAGACATTGTATGAGATACAAACACTATTAAAAGTCATATTTAAAAACATTTTAATAATTTTTATTGATAAATTTAATTGTTGGCGGTGCGGAGAGGCCTTCAGCAGAACACCGTTCATATCAGGTCCAGTTTAAAGTCTACATTCTTTAGGTATTCCGTTTCACAGTAAAAGCAGATGCCATAACTTTTAGTTCCCTGGGGCTAGCACCTACCATAATTACTCGTTTCTGGAGTTTGAATATTATGTTTACACTGTATGAGTTACCCCAAACGGTCATCATAATTTATTTGGTTATGGAATAGTGTATGATAGCATGTTTTTAAAGTATCAATTGAGAATAGCATTTTCAGGTTGCGTATTATGAATATGGTGCTAGAGAGCTTTTTACTCATAGAGTCTATGTGTGCAGACCAATTTAATTTATTGTCCAAAGTAATTCCAAGTAGCTTTACATTATTACCAATACTCTGTGTTGTATCAGAACTAAAAATTATATTTAGATTTTTATTTAGTTTCAAATTGTTAATTCTGAACCACTTCTGGAGTTTTGACATGCTCTTTGAAATTTCAGTTTTTAATTCATTTATATTTATAGATGTGTTTATTACTGATGTATCTTAAGCAAATACATTTGGTAGGATATGAATAATGAAATAGGTCATTCAGCTATATTAAAAAACGTGTAAGGCCAATATAGAGCCTTAGGGAACTCCATGTTCAATAATGTTGTAGTCTGTGAGGGTATTGTTGAAATAGACTGTTTTCTATCTGATAGATAGGATTGAAATAGGCTTAAGGTTTTACCCCTATGCCACACTTGTGAAGTTTGTCAAGTAGGAGATTGTGTGAGACACAATCAAAGGCTTTTGAAAGGTCGCACAGTGTTAAAGACACCTCACAACCCTCCTCCAGGCTACCGACTATGTCCCCCACACCTTCTCGAATAGCTTTTGTGGTATTACATTTTTTCCCAAAGCCATACTGATTACAGTGTAGTATTTTATTTTTTCTAGGAAAATTACTAGTCGGTTATTCAGGATCGTTCCACAAATTTTCCAATTATTGTTATGATTGAGATGGGTGGTAGTTCTCAGTGATGTTATGATTCCCGTTTTTATGCAGGGGTAGTACTTTGGCAACTTTAATGCATCAGGAAAAGTCCCTTCTGAGTAGGTATTTCTTATTTTTAAGCAATAATATTCATTACTTAAAAAATTATATTTTGCTCATCTTTTGAAAGCTACTGTAAATCATTTACCAATCAACTCACCTATTCATCAAACAGTGTATGTAATCTGTATGTTTACTGAGAGTCTTGAGTAACTTTCTTGTCTCCAAGTCGAATACATATATGTTGTTGTCTCCACATCCTGCATAAATTTGACTTGACTCACTATTGAATTGCAATGAGTTGACATCTGTCCTTTCGAATGAATCTTTCTGATTGGGAATATCGATTGTCCAAGCTGGCTGTGGATTTTTAGATGTCTTAACCACTTTCCAAGAATAAGCAAATATCTCTCCAACACACCCCACTATCAAGTGAGACTGTAGGGAGAGCAGACTGTTGATTTGAAAGTCTTTCTTGACTGTTATTCGATTTTTTGGTGTGAGGTCCTCCCTTGCGAGGTTAGCTTCGGTTTGTACTATTTTCGATAGGCTACAAGAAGAAATAAACATAATTTTGTTTATAACGATTTTGATTACCTACTGAAAAACTGCTAGAGTTCCGTAGATATCACTAACAACGAGATAGTTTCCACAAGGGCTGAAAGCTTGCGATAATACTGTGTTATAAAAGTCCTGATGTACCATAGTTCTGATTTTTGAAACTTAAAATATCTACTCTAGAAACTACAACTATAACCTCAAAAATACAGACTCGGAACTAAACACTACAAAATGAAGTAAATCAGAAACTGCCATAAAAACACAACAAAGGAAGAAAATCAGAAACTGTCATCATCACAAATCACAACTAGATGTCTAAAAACCCAGGTGAATGAACTGATTCGATATTGTTTAGATTTTCGAGGGGGCACCACCTGTTACTTCAACAGAGCTTCTCTCTGTGGTAGTCTGTAGTAGATGGCGCCGTCCGAAAATGTTTGTTTATATTCTCGCTTTATGTCAAAACTTAATTTCTGACATCTGCAGCATCTTATATGAGATTATTTTCAGTGTTTTGTCGGTATTTATGCGTTTTCCATTTCTATGATTTGAAATCTTGCTTAGCTTATTCCTGAGTTTGTTCTTTGAAAAATCACTCGTTCATCAGTTCATTAGTGCGTGAGGAATTGCCTATTTTCAGGTAGTGCAGTGTGTAAGGATACTTTTTGTAGAATGGGCTACATTTGTATTTTGTTGGGACAGTATAAAGCCGCAGATTCGAATATTCAGCTGTATTCAGTACCAAAAGCAAGTACAAATCTTAACGAATTGACTAATGATGATATTTTCATAGTTCATCATATTGTATGCATTGAATTTGATATTTTCTGCAATTTAATGACAATTTCATTTCCAATTCTCCGTCTGTCAAAATGCAGTTAACCTCAAATTCAAATGGTACAAAATACGAAAAACAACACGACAGTGCTTTCTTTGTGCAATGTTCGGGGGCTTCTAATTCTAACTTTGATAGTGGTGAAGTTTGACAGATGTCTATTTTCAACCAATAGCAAAGCTAGAATCAGAACTCGCGAACAGTTCGTCTCAAAAAGAGAGCTGAGGAAATGAATATACCCTGTTACTGAATTGAAATTAAATCGAAATTGGCGCCATCTGACACGCTAGTAATCTCTATTATCAAGTAGGCCAAGTCGATCCCAAACTTTTACAGGTATAAGTGCAAGCACCAGGGTTTTTAGACATCTTAATCACAACCGAGGCACAGAGTAACCACAGCACAGAGTACTTACACAGAGGAGAAGGCTGGACAAGACAAACAAAATTAGAGAGATAACTGTCGGTATTATGATGCCCTTCTTTACCTACATCAAGGATCAAGGTAATTGTAAATATACAGCTGAAGGGGTTACGCCAACACCTCCATTTTGTTATGACACAGAATGGCCAACTTCACAAAATCTCAAAATCAATCAGGAAATTCAAGGAATAAATGATATCATTCGACATAAAACTCAAGCATTCAACACTATATACGATTTCAAAAGCGAGTACTCTATTAATTTTTCATAAATTTTTTCGACCCTATCACTTTTGTTGGCAATATTGTCCTAATGGAGGACTTCGTCTAAGGTTCAGTGATACCACAACAAAATTTTTGGCCTTAAATCTACTGACACATTTTTTGGCAATTTTTGATAATTTTAAGATGAAAAACACCTGATACCCCAAACCAATATTAAAAAGATGCGGGATTGTTGAATTATTTAGATATTTCATAAAACACAAATGTTTAGGGAATTTGTATTTTTATAGTAAGTAAATAATTACTCGTTTCTGGAGTTTGAATATTATGTTTACACTGTATGAGTTACCCCAAACGGTCATCATAATTTATTTGGTTATGGAATAGTGTATGATAGCATGTTTTTAAAGTATCAATTGAGAATAGCATTTTCAGGTTGCGTATTATGAATATGGTGCTAGAGAGCTTTTTACTCATAGAGTCTATGTGTGCAGACCAATTTAATTTATTGTCCAAAGTAATTCCAAGTAGCTTTACATTATTACCAATACTCTGTGTTGTATCAGAACTAAAAATTATATTTAGATTTTTATTTAGTTTCAAATTGTTAATTCTGAACCACTTCTGGAGTTTTGACATGCTCTTTGAAATTTCAGTTTTTAATTCATTTATATTTATAGATGTGTTTATTACTGATGTATCTTAAGCAAATACATTTGGTAGGATATGAATAATGAAATAGGTCATTCAGCTATATTAAAAAACGTGTAAGGCCAATATAGAGCCTTAGGGAACTCCATGTTCAATAATGTTGTAGTCTGTGAGGGTATTGTTGAAATAGACTGTTTTCTATCTGATAGATAGGATTGAAATAGGCTTAAGGTTTTACCCCTATGCCACACTTGTGAAGTTTGTCAAGTAGGAGATTGTGTGAGACACAATCAAAGGCTTTTGAAAGGTCGCACAGTGTTAAAGACACCTCACAACCCTCCTCCAGGCTACCGACTATGTCCCCCACAATCTCTCGAATAGCTTTTGTGGTATTACATTTTTTCCCAAAGCCATACTGATTACAGTGTAGTATTTTATTTTTTTCTAGGAAAATTACTAGTCGGTTATTCAGGATACGTTCCACAAATTTTCCAATTATTGTTATGATTGAGATGGGTCGGTAGTTCTCAGTGATGTTATGATTGCCGTTTTTATGCAGGGGTAGTACTTTGGCAACTTTTAATGCATCAGGAAAAGTCCCTTCTGAGTAGGTATTTCTTATTTTTAAGCAATAATATTCATTACTTAAAAAATTATATTTTGCTCATCTTTTGAAAGCTACTGTAAATCATTTACCAATCAACTCACCTATTCATCAAACAGTGTATGTAATCTGTATGTTTACTGAGAGTCTTGAGTAACTTTCTTGTCTCCAAGTCGAATACATATATGTTGTTGTCTCCACATCCTGCATAAATTTGACTTGACTCACTATTGAATTGCAATGAGTTGACATCTGTCCTTTCGAATGAATCTTTCTGATTGGGAATATCGATTGTCCAAGCTGGCTGTGGATTTTTAGATGTCTTAACCACTTTCCAAGAATAAGCAAATATCTCTCCAACACACCCCACTATCAAGTGAGACTGTAGGGAGAGCAGACTGTTGATTTGAAAGTCTTTCTTGACTGTTATTCGATTTTTTGGTGTGAGGTCCTCCCTTGCGAGGTTAGCTTCGGTTTGTACTATTTTCGATAGGCTACAAGAAGAAATAAACATAATTTTGTTTATAACGATTTTGATTACCTACTGAAAAACTGCTAGAGTTCCGTAGATATCACTAACAACGAGATAGTGATTTTTGAAACTTAAAATATCTACTCTAGAAACTACAACTATAACCTCAAAAATACAGACTCGGAACTAAACACTACAAAATGAAGTAAATCAGAAACTGCCATAAAAACACAACAAAGGAAGAAAATCAGAAACTGTCATCATCACAAATCACAACTAGATGTCTAAAAACCCAGGTGAATGAACTGATTCGATATTGTTTAGATTTTCGAGGGGGCACCACCTGTTACTTCAACAGAGCTTCTCTCTGTGGTAGTCTGTAGTAGATGGCGCCGTCCGAAAATGTTTGTTTATATTCTCGCTTTATGTCAAAACTTAATTTCTGACATCTGCAGCATCTTATATGAGATTATTTTCAGTGTTTTGTCGGTATTTATGCGTTTTCCATTTCTATGATTTGAAATCTTGCTTAGCTTATTCCTGAGTTTGTTCTTTGAAAAATCACTCGTTCATCAGTTCATTAGTGCGTGAGGAATTGCCTATTTTCAGGTAGTGCAGTGTGTAAGGATACTTTTTGTAGAATGGGCTACATTTGTATTTTGTTGGGACAGTATAAAGCCGCAGATTCGAATATTCAGCTGTATTCAGTACCAAAAGCAAGTACAAATCTTAACGAATTGACTAATGATGATATTTTCATAGTTCATCATATTGTATGCATTGAATTTGATATTTTCTGCAATTTAATGACAATTTCATTTCCAATTCTCCGTCTGTCAAAATGCAGTTAACCTCAAATTCAAATGGTACAAAATACGAAAAACAACACGACAGTGCTTTCTTTGTGCAATGTTCGGGGGCTTCTAATTCTAACTTTGATAGTGGTGAAGTTTGACAGATGTCTATTTTCAACCAATAGCAAAGCTAGAATCAGAACTCGCGAACAGTTCGTCTCAAAAAGAGAGCTGAGGAAATGAATATACCCTGTTACTGAATTGAAATTAAATCGAAATTGGCGCCATCTGACACGCTAGTAATCTCTATTATCAAGTAGGCCAAGTCGATCCCAAACTTTTACAGGTATAAGTGCAAGCACCAGGGTTTTTAGACATCTTAATCACAACCGAGGCACAGAGTAACCACAGCACAGAGTACTTACACAGAGGAGAAGGCTGGACAAGACAAACAAAATTAGAGAGATAACTGTCGGTATTATGATGCCCTTCTTTACCTACATCAAGGATCAAGGTAATTGTAAATATACAGCTGAAGGGGTTACGCCAACACCTCCATTTTGTTATGACACAGAATGGCCAACTTCACAAAATCTCAAAATCAATCAGGAAATTCAAGGAATAAATGATATCATTCGACATAAAACTCAAGCATTCAACACTATATACGATTTCAAAAGCGAGTACTCTATTAATTTTTCATAAATTTTTTCGACCCTATCACTTTTGTTGGCAATATTGTCCTAATGGAGGACTTCGTCTAAGGTTCAGTGATACCACAACAAAATTTTTGGCCTTAAATCTACTGACACATTTTTTGGCAATTTTTGATAATTTTAAGATGAAAAACACCTGATACCCCAAACCAATATTAAAAAGATGCGGGATTGTTGAATTATTTAGATATTTCATAAAACACAAATGTTTAGGGAATTTGTATTTTTATAGTACTTATTTTTTCCTGGAAGGCGCCAAATTCAAAACAATAACATTAATATCTCGTACGACTTTCCATTGTCAAATTCGTCCTATGGATATTAGAAAAAAAATTGAATATCTGACTGAGCAGTGTTGTAAAAATTGTTTAATAGACTTCTAGTATCTACCTATTAGTTTTTATTTACATTAAAATGGTTTATCGCTGTTGTTATAAAAGTGACTCCAGAAAGCGTTATAAAAAGCGAGTGAAGTTTTTTCCCTTTCCCAAACCAAAAAGAGATTTGGTAAAATGTCTCAAGTGGATTGAACTCTGTGGAAATGAAAACCTCCTTCCATAAAAAATAAGTAGAAATACTTATGTTTGTAGCCTACATTTTAAGGATAAATGCAAAAACGAACCAGTGTCATTTTTCCAATCTGCAAGTGTGCGAAAATGTAGCTGAAGGAGGAATTATGTTATGTGAAACTGGTGAAATCTCAATAGACAGTGTGGTTTGGGAAAGGAAAAAAACTCGCTGTTTATAACGCTTTCTGGAGTCACTTTTACAATTTTTATAACAGCGATCAACCATTTTAACGCAAATAAAAACTAATAGGTAGATACCAAAAGTCTATTGAACAATTCTCACAACACTGTTCAGTCAAATATTTTTTTTTTCTAATATCCATAGGACGAATTTGACAGTGGAAAGCTCAGAGCAATAAAAAACGATTGCTCTGAGGTGGAAAGTCGTACGAGTTATTCATGTTATAGTTTTGAATTTGGCGCCTTCCAGGAAAAAATAATCACTATCGAAATACAAATTCCCTAAACATTTGAGTTTTATGAAATAACTAAATAATTCAACAATAGCCAAAAAATGTGTCAGTAGATTTGAGGTCAAAATTTTTGTTGTGGTATCACTGAACCTTAGCCGAAGTCCTCCATTCTAAATAAAACATAATTTAGAACTGGCAACTGTGCCTAACCCGAGTTAAAGGCAAAGCATAGTTCTACTCTACTCTTTACTCTTTGTTAGAGGTCCGAGGCCAATGACAAAGAGTCTAATCATTGCCAATGAAGCGGCAAATCAAACATCAAAGGAAATGAGTGGAGCTTCCTATTCTGTGACCGATGTGTGAAGACGATTCTATTCAATCTTGCATTTGAATACGATTCTAGGGGACGTCATTATTATAACGAACCGCAAGAATGCATAATTTCGAATACGATTCAATAATTAAACCTAACCTAAAAAAGTTTCTGTTAGAAAGTCGGCAGATAATATTCTGATAAACTAGAATCACAAATTGAATATGCTGGATCATTCATTTTTCGTGCCAAAGTGTAAAAAAGTTATATAATTTCGGAAATTTTGTGTCTGTATCTCGAGTGTTGGTGCCTGTCTCAATCTGATTTATGTGCATTATCGACTGTCATCTGTCATTTGCACCTTAACGCAGAAGAACGCCACTTCATTCTCTTGTTGTTATCAGTTGGTATTGTGATGTGTATTCTCTTATTCAACAAAATATGTTTTGCGCTACCAACTGTTTCCATTTTCAGACACAAAATCAATATCAATGAGACATTTGATATAAGGAATACATAAGCGCTTCATGACCAAAAGTAATTGAATTGGTTTATCAAATTTCCATACAACCAAAATCAAACAATTGCGTTGGAGAGGCAGACATTTTGAATTCTTCAAGTTGGCAACTTGTGCGAGACTCGTTGTGGCCAATACGTATGGCGAACATGTAGGAGTGTTTGTGTCATGTTGGTAGGTATTGGAGCGTTGGCCCACACATTGGCGCGAGATCCGAGTGGTGTCGGTTTTTCAACACAAATCAAAGGGTATTGGCGTGGTGTTGGCCGCCGCGTCCACATGTTTAGTTTGCAACGAGCCCCCAGAGGAATCGAACGCGATTTCAGTACACTTCACTCTGTTTCTGTACACACTTAGGTAGTACTTATTTGCAGTATATAAATAAAACCGCAGCAGCACTTCGATTACAATTTTAGCTTTGATGTCCGCACATTGGCCTGGGGGGCAATTCTCGAAATCGATCGTTCCCGGAGCGTACACTTTCGCAAACATCTGTTTCATTTTGTTACATGTCCCACTTTTCGTACGCAAACATATACGCTCCGGGGAATGATCGATTTCGAGAATTGACCCCCTGAACCGATGCATACTGAACGACCTTCACAAATTTGTTGGCCAATATGTGTGCCACGCCATTGGCCAACGTGGCCTTTAGGAATATTGGCAGACAGTGCTATTTCTCACAACCCAAACATAAATTCAATCTTACTTTCAGTGTGATGTTTCAGTAACAATTGAAAATACTATGATAATAAAAATATACCACTTGATTATCTCCAAAGTACCTGTTTTTATTGGCCAAAATCTGTTTCGAAATGAAAATCCGTGTTAAAATGGACAATATTAATAAATCGGTAGCAGATATTGAATTCACGTATTATAATACAGAAGTAGAAAAAAATATATACGAAGATAGATGAAATTATAGTTGACAGTTCGAAGCATCTAGCGGTGAAAGTTTGAATTGTGTGAAGTAACTATGCATACGTCCATCAGAGGCGCTAGGGGTACGTTTTTGAATGAGATGAAAAAATTGGCGTTTTCAATTTCGAATTATAAAAAACATTAAACATGTTTTCGATTATATCGAAGTTTATTGTTGAACTTTCTAGGTCTTTACCCAGAAATTCTAAAAAGGCTGAAATTAAACCTCTATCAAAAATGGAAAAATATAAAGTTCAATTGAAATGCTACAGGCTCTTCTTGCTGCAGAGTTCTGCCGCTATTTTGTCATACTATAAGATTGTTGTTTCTACTGAATAATTTGGAGTAAAATCAAATGCCTAGACGTCTGAAAAATCAGAATGTGCACATCCCAATTTTTATCCCACTTTTATTTTAATAATTAATAAATAAATTAATATCAGATTCCATTTCTCAACAGAACGTGAACTACATTTCAAAGCATCCAATTCAGATGATTAACGTTTCCCCAATTTTCTGTGGACTGCCTTCTCTTTAGGTTCAACATTTACCTTTGGCAAACTCCTCGTGGTTTTCCTTAAAAGACATCAATACTTGCCAATGACCATCGTTTATCTATATTAATATTATAAAGAGGTATAATTTGTATAAATCTCTAGAACTACTGACCGATTTTTTTTTCCACTAATAAAAAGCTAAACTATTCCTGAGAAATATGAGCAAAAATTCATTTTGATAAAAATAAGTTTTCAGTTTGAAATCTCAACATTTGTAAATTAAGTCGGAATAAAAAACGCTACTTGACTGTTTTATCGGCGTGCGATAACCAAATGATTGTATATAGGTAAAAATACCGGCAACGGTGCTATGTTCATGCCTTTACAAACCTAGTGCGTTAATATTATAATTGTAAAAAAAAAATGAAAAATACCTAAGATATTTTAACACAATATTTTGTTGAGATGGTACCTAATTTTTCCAGATTCAGTTAAATCGATCAAGGTAGTTGGGAGTTCCTTCATAAAAAGCTACCTTAAGACGGAAACAAATAATCTATTCTTAACGTACTTCCTAACTCTTCTATAGTGAGCTTTGAAAACAATCGTGCTGCACAGCACGCCCAAAACATTGTTGAAATATGTGTTAGTTCATGTACTCCGCGGTTGACGTGAATTCGTTCTTTTCGAAACTATCGAAGTAACCTAATTGCGTTTTGGAATTATTCCTGCATGAAAATTGATATGGACTGCTTGTGATAGTGATAGTATTCCCTAGTGAAAAAGAAAAAGTTGAAACAAACAATGCTGCTATAACGAAAAAGCAGCTTCGTTCCCAGCTTCAGGTAAGAAACTTTGTGAGGACATAAATCGAGTATTCTCGTATGGTTATAAAAACATTCCGTAATATGGTCTTTGGAAAACCAGATAGGTTGTTTGAATCTCAGATCTCATGTAGCAAATTGATTGAACTACGTTATTGAATTTCATATTCTAAATCACCACTCGAGTTCCTACTTGTCAGTTTGTCACAGCCCTCCCCAAGTAGCACAGAGTCATAAAATTAACATAATGACTTCTTATACCGTCTTAAAGACCACGTATTTGTATGTTTTAGAACCAAATAGTTAATGTGCGTTTTATAACCTTCAGGCGTTGCTATGAAGTCGTGTAGTGAGAGTACAATAAAGAATTCTCTAGATGAAGTTGTACTGTGGTTTGTATGAAATAAATTGTATGTGTCGTTAAGTAGAACTTAAGAGCAGTTGCTGTGAGGTTATTATGACAATGAACATATGTGGTTCTAATTAATAGATTTTTGAAACGTTTCTACGACTACATATTGTACTCATGTAATGTAGTTTTATCAACTGATGAACTTTGGTCGTAATGATTACATTATGTATCTATGGTTAGATTATTTTTGTTTGTTATGTTATTTTTGTTGGATAGGTATATTGTGTTATGTATGTAGAATATTCAGTTCCGTATGAATGATTGAAATGCCAAAACAAAAATCCAATCTGCCTTACAAGAGAACTGGAGCGTATAGAAAAATATAAAGAGGAAGGATGAGTGCCTACCCCAAAATTAACATCTGAAATAATTAATCAGTCTATCGGGACACTGCAAAAAATGAAGTTCATCCAGTTCCTTCAATTGTTTTCACAACAAGGAAAGACATAAATAATATGTATGTGCACTTCGAGTGATAAATAAAAAATATTTAAATATAACTGTTCAACATCAACATAACATCTATTGTAAATGTCAGTTATTTTTAGCGTTTTCCATTAGGCGGAACTAGCGGAATGCTTATGCACTCAGTGTATGTCTTTTTCTATTCTGATAGCGTTACGACGTAAGTACAACAAAACTTGCTTCTTGTGGTCACAGCGACTACATTACAACTTGTTTATGTAAGATATTGCGATGTCTTTGAGAGTCTCGTAAACTATTCTATGATAGTACATACCGGAGTAATTACAACTTTTCGACACTAGAAGGACGGCATCCATGTTTATCGATTGATTGATAACATCATTCTGGTAGCCATATTGGAACAAAAATATTTAAAATAAAAAATATGGGACCCTGGGTGTTATATCAATTTAAAAATCATTGGACATGTGCTAATCAAGTATCTAATATGGTCTACATATTTCAACGATTAATGAGAAAAATTGATGAAATATATTTTTTCTTCATTTTCGAGGCGCATGAATTTTAAGTGAGTAGAATTGGATTTTGATCGTAAACATGGATTTGCTTGGTCACTAGAGTTTCAGAACAATTCTTAAAGACACATAAATGAAAATCATTTTTATCTCGATAACTATCACGGTCACAGAGTATCATGAACATGTAAAGGAAGGCTGAATTATATATTATATTGATATTATATAAAATCTTTTGATATGGTATACATATTGTAATACTATACTAGAAAGATTATGACCTTCATGCATAATGATATAATGACTACACTAAGACCACAGAACGACCCTTTTGCGACTGGCTTATATAAGTCTATATAGGCAAGTCATTACCACTACTTTATAAAGTCGATGTGACGTCGCAGGAGTGTGCCTCTTTGTCGTATTGGCATACATAGCGACGTCTCAGCATATTACAAAACATAAGTCATGGACTTTTGCGAAAGGTCTAGTAGACGTCTGTACAACCGAATTATGACCTCTGTGTGCTACTTGGGTCTGGAATCAAACCCATTTAACTAAGTATGTAAAATGTCTAAAACCCTGGTGCTTGAACGTATACTTGTAAAAGTTTGGGATCAACTTGGCCTACTTGATAATAGAGATTATTAGCGTTTCCGATGGCGCCAATTTCGTTTCAGTTTTAATTCAGTCAACTGTAAACTGTAACAACAGACCACACATGGTATATTTATTTCCTCAGCTTCCTTTTTGAGGCGAACTGTTCGCGTGTTCTAATTTTGGCTTTGCTATTGGTTGAAAAGAGACATCTGTCAAACTTCACCAATAGCGAAAAGCTAGAATTAGAAGCCCCCGAACATTGCACAAAGAAAGTACCGTATTGTTGTTTTTCGTATTTTGTAGGTACCATTTGAATTTGAGGTTAACTGAATTTTCTTTTCGAAGATTTTGACAAACGGAGAATTGGAAATGAAATTGTCATTATATTACAGAAAAAAGTAAATTCAATGTATACAATATGATGAACTATGAAAATATAATTATTAGTCAATTCGTCAAGATTTGTACAGGTGAATATTCGAATCTGCGGCTTTATAGGTACTGTCCACACAAAATACAAATGTGGACCTTTCTACAAAAAGTATCCCTACACACTACATTACCTGAAAATATGATAAAATCTCTCGCACTAATGAACTGATGAACGAGTGATTTTTTAAAGAACAAACTCAGGAATAAGCTAAGCAAGATTTCGAATCAAAGAGAAGGAAAACGCATAGACACCGACATTACACCAAAAATAATTTCATATAAGATTATAAGATGCTGAGGATGTCAAAAATCAAGTTCTGACAGTAAGCGAGAATATAAACAAACATTTTTGGACGGCGCCATCTATCACAGACTACCACAGATAGAAGCTCTGTTGAAGTATCAGGTGGTGTCCCCTCGAAAATCTAAACAATATCGAATCAGTTCAAGCACCAGGGTTTTTAGACATCTAAATGAAATGGAATTTGTTACGGTTATGCCATAGAGAAACTAAAAATAAAGAGAGTTGTCAAACCTGCAGTAAAAGTTGACACCACGTTTAGAGAGAGACAACAGGGACTAAACAGATTTCTCTTCTGTCACCGATTGAGATAAGGCGGGTTTTTTCATCGTGTTACTTTTATATGGTTGATATGGTATATATTTTATAAGTGATCGATTTGCCATTTCTGTATTTTATATGAATGGTTGTATCATAAAAAATACAGAAAAGGCAAATCGATCACTTATAAAATATATTAAGTAATCGATTCGTAGAACCTGTAAGTTCGTTCGTGGTTAAAATAAAGCTTCAAAACAAATTTTTATTTCATGAAATCAAGAACAAGATTAAAGTTCTTATAAAACAAGAATAATAACTTAAACGCTATAAAAAACACATTTTATTTTATCTGGGACAAGTAACATCTACAAACAAAACAATAATAAAACTCTGGAAAACAACGAAATTAAAAATATTCTACAGTCTCAGGTATCATCAAATCTAGACCATAAGACACCTACTCCAATTTGATTATCAAGGAGGCCATGTACTTCCTCAAATGGTGATAGGAAATGAAAACTGATGGATGTAAATAAGTATCAGTTTGTGCAAAAAATTCTGCAACTGATGGTTGGAAATAAGTATCAGTTTGTGAAAAGCAGCTAATATTTTACCTTGTAAAAGAATATTTCGAGGAATTTCAGCGTCAACTCGAATAACAAAACATTCCATTTTCGACGTGGGGTTCACAATTCAAGTCCTTATAATTCAAGCCCATAATATAATTTCCATCATTAATTGTTCGATGACAATAACAGTAGAAGAATTATTCTGAAATTATTGCGTGGTTTGTCATAATTAAAAATACATGTATAAACAATAAACTTCTGTTTTCTAACAAATGTCGAAATTGGAAAAGTAACATGTCATCATCAGTCGTCTGTCGATTGCGAGCAGCGCCTCCATGCGCGACTGGCCGTACCAAAAATTTGGTGGTTCAGTCTCTCTATTTTAAATTTGTCCATGGTCACATAGTTAGGAAAAAATGAAAATTATTCACAGAGAAATGCTGACCATGGACGGAAAATACCCGACATGTAATCGAAAGTTCTGGGTTCGAATCCCACAGCATTTAAATGATTATTTACCTCGAAATGAATTCAGCTAATCCAATGCATTTATCTAGTCAATCAAATCCCAATATCAGCGAATTTACACCATGTTGCTAGTATATCCGCGAGTATATACCTCGAAATGAATTCAGCTAATCAAATGCATTTATATAAGCAATGAAATCCCAATATCAGCGAAGATGAAATACTTTCTACCACATTGATTTATAATCCTACTTTTTCTTCCATATCGATTTCATTGTTTTATACAGCTGACCAGATATACCAAACAAGGTGGCAAGAGTTACATAACTGAGATCCAACTTTAATTTAGTCATTGTTAAAATTATTCTTTCTCTAATACCAAGTCTATGTGACCTTGTGTCATGCAGTACCTTTCTGGTCATCTCTTCCAAACAGTTCAGAATTTGGAAATTATTTATGCCTGTGAAACTTCTTAAAGCACTTTCTGAATTCAAAAGATCACTTGATGTTGTAATTTTGCCATACTAACTTGAATTTGAGAGTCATGAACTAGCCTCTGTATTTTGTCAGTAGAACTGGCAATATTAGGAACATAACTTTCACTACTCGCCTCTTCTTCACAAACAGATTTTTCTGCTTCTTGTATGTCGTTGTCGCTCTGGCACCTTTCCTTTCTTGTTCCCACTTGGCTACATTCCTCACTTGTTCTTTTAGACAGCCTTTCTGCACGTTTTGAATCTGATTTTTTATTTAATGTTACAACAGATGCAGGCAGATTCTGAGATGGTACAGCTGTTTTTTTCAATACACGACCTCGTTTGTATTTTCACCTATAAATAAATTATATTTGAGTAAATGAGCAAATGAAAACAACATACCACCTACCTTTGTTAATATAATCTTCTTGCTTAAAATGGAGCAAACACACTTTCATGAATTTGCTGATTGGTTTGCCAATCCGAACCTTCAATATCCAGGCTTTTCTTCTTGAGATTAATTTTCGTTCTATCTCCGTTTCAAAATAAACCCTTGGGTCATTTTCCTCGAGAAATCTATGAAAAGTTCATTTCTTTTCAGTGTCTCTTTTGGCCCAGGAATTGCACCGTGGCCAGAACAATAATCACTATTAGACGCCATTATAAGAGCTTTGCCTTTAAAAAGGCAATTTCTTAACATTAAATTATAACAAGTAAAATATATCGATAACAAATGATAAAAGAAGATCAAATAAAAACGGTTTAAAGAAAGGCACTATATTAATAAAAATCAATGGTAAACAAACGATACGAAAGTGTGGTTAGAAAACGATGTGGCAGAAACTGGTTTACATTAGAGCCACCAGAGTGCGTATCGCTTCTCTTGAAATGCCAATGTGTTGCTAGTATATCCGCGAATATACACGCTACTTGCTATAAAACAAGTAGGCATTTACCATTGTTTATACCAAACCTTAAAAAAATAATTCAGTCACTGTCAGATGACGTCCAAGTCACTGTCAAATTAAAAAATTATGTCCAATCGTTACGGAAACACATCCTCAGAAGAAATTCGAAAAAACGTAGAAAAAAATAGATTTTTCAAGTGTAGGTATGTTTCTAATAGCTAGCTCGATATATAATCTGGTCATATACCACTCGTGATAGATATAATACTTTGATATTTTTCCGCCAATATTGTTGCAGAAATACCACAAAATACAACAATATTGACACAAACATGTCAAATACTCCAGTCAAAAAACCTCAAAAAATGACCCATCCTCCTGAAAAATCCTAAAGTTTTGAAACCTTGCACATTGATTTATGGGTACCTAGGGGTGAATATACCAAAAGTCCTCATGAATATCAGGCGAGCTCTAGCGGCAATAATCGAAAACAAGGCACTTTTTTTGTTTTCCGTTAATATTTCAAGAACCGTTGGTCTGAGGTAAAAGTTGATTATATACATAATTAAAGTTAATTGAATTTGCAACAAAAATTATTCCATACATTTTCCTTGTATTCCTAATAGGGCGCTAAAAGATAGCGTTTTTTCTAACACCGTCGAGGAGCGCACGATGGTGCGAATTAAAGTAGGTACCTACTGTAGTATTTCATCGAAATTTCATTGAAATTGTTTAAATATAATTGTTGGTATTCAGTATTATTGAATGGAAAGATAATTCCTGCAGAATAAGACATTTTAGATCGGAAGGGTTGTTTGTAGTAGGTACACATCACCAAATCTGTATCCAATGCTAAACCCGATCTTTCTGCTCTGCCGCCCACAGAAGGAGCAGCACGCATTTCGAGTGTACCACCAAATTCAATTTTGGCTTGGGAATGAACTTCCTCCTGTACAGTGAAGTTGGAAAACGATCGGCTGATCCCTGTGACAACAGAGGATCCAGCAGCACCTGAAGCCGTCCTCAACCTCATTTGTTGCAAATGTAGAGGTGGATGTGGAAACAGATGTGGCTGTCGAAAGTCAGGAATAATGTGTATAACTATTAAATGAATGTGTTTTTTTGTGGAGGAACAACGTTTCTTGACATGTTTTTTGGGTAACCTTCCACAGTCTGAAAATGAAAATATAATCAGGAAAATCTATACAAGTGTAGAAAGGGCAAACTAATTAGTTCACCCCGATAAGTTACTAATTTGGTGAACGCAGTAACTTATCGGGGTGAACTAATTAGTTTGCCCTTTCTACACTTGTATAGATTTTCCTGATTATATTTTCATTTTCAGACTGTGGAAGGTTACCCAAAAAACATATCAAGAAATGTGTATAACCATTTTCAATTGCAGAAGCTGTTTCTATAGGGAGCAAATCAAAAACTCACTTCGCTAACACGAGCGTATATGCGAAGAAACGGAACGAAAAATGAAGTGTACTACTCGTAAACATTCTCCGTCGGCGAACCTGAGATCAAAAGAGCCGATAGTCAACGTGGGTTTGAGTGACAGCTGTTTGAGTGACCGCAAGCCAATGATAATGATTGTAGGTGTGTCTATACGTTGAGACTAATAAATCACCAGTTTCAGGAGGTCTGAGTAAATGAAAGCCAGTAGCGTCTCTGGTCTGGGATCGAAATATGTTTCAAAATATTCTATAGCTGTGTTGTGTTTTGATGGAAAATGTGGCTTTTTTTCGACCATGGGAAAATGGAATTATGATGATCCGATTGCCTATTAATACATACTTCCTCGTTTATGGCATATTTTTTTTATTTTAACGTATTTTTAAAATATTTAAATATCTAAATAAAATTAGTTATCTCCGCCTCTGCTGTTCGAAGGATTCCGCCGCAAGACTGGAAAACTTGTTTTTCATACTTCTGCAATTGATAATAGATTAACTATACAAGCATTTGTCACAACTGCCGTGGCGAATGCTTGAATGGTGTTACTTTCCTCCTCGAAGAAGATTTTGATGACCCTGATGATCCCGATGTCACGAATCTTGAAGAAACAGACCATTCAGTGCAAAGAACAAACACTGATCATTTGGTACATGAAGATCAAAACACTGTGCTTGCTAGACGCTTAACCAGAAGTCGGGTGAGATTGCACTTTTGTATTTTTTTTGTTATTCATTTACCTTGCAATAGTATACATAAATCGGTCGTCAATTTCATACGTTGTTTTACTGCTCGCTTACCTACTTTCTTTTACCTACATGTTCTTATCTGTATAATGGTTCTCTCACATCATCATCTTATGCATAGTTTCAGGCAGCAAGTCCAGAAGCTGACCAAGATGAGAAGATTGCAGGGCCTTCTACCAAGAAGCGATCGAGAGTTGATTGATTTTTCTGTAAACAATTTTCCTTGGAATATCCTCAGCATTTTTGTTTTTTCATGTATTTCATTGTTTAATATACATCATGTCTTTCTTTTTATACAAAGCTGTGAAGTTTATATCCTCAATCATCCTTGGTATCCAAAAAAATTGGTAAACCATTGTCAAATATTATTAGAAATGTCTTATTGTACCGCGCTAGCGTGGGTTTTCAGAGAAACCTCTCTTTCAGCGCCCTATAACTCGGTAACCATTGGGAATACAAGAAAAATTCATATAGCCATTTGTTGGAAATTTAATAAGCTTCAATAAGTGAACTTTCACCTCCTACCAACGGTTCTCGAGATATTACCAAAAAACCAAAAAGAGTGCCCTGTTTTCGCTAATTGCCGCTAGAACTCGCTCATATTCATGAGGACTTTTGGTAAATTCATCCCTAGGTACCTTTAAATAATAAGTGTGCAAGGTTTCAAAAGTTTCGGATTTTTCAGGAGGTTAAACCTTGTTTTGACTGGACTAAAAGTATACTCGCCAAAATATCCTTGTGATATAACTACTGAATATGGTTATCTTACATAGGAAAAAAATGGCTCAAATAAAAGTTGTAGAGAGCAATAGAAGCTATGTTGCAAAAATAACTAGCAACATACAGGGTGTCCAATAAATGTGTGACTTACCAAAGTTCTTTTTTAAATGAAACACCCTATATATTTTCACTCGATTGAATTCCTTTGAAAGAGTGTTTCTCAGGTGATTCCCATGGTGGGAAATATGGGTTCATTCAACACAACATACCTCAAAATCAATAATTTGGAACAAAAAAAAATCTACCAAATATCTTTGAAAATGGTGTATTTTCATTTCCTATTCATAATTTTTCTCAGTTTTTTCAAATGGATCACCCTGTATATAAGGCCATACCAGAATAGTCCACACTATGAGCTTGCAGAAAATGTAGGATTTGCCTACTTGATTTCCATCGGATTCTTAAGGAAAACAATCCAAAAAAGCTTAAATTCATAGCAAATGTTCAAACAATCTACCAGTTTGAGCTATGCGCAAATTTAGTCTATCTAAAATTGCTCTTCGAACTTTAATTAAAGTTGTTATAGATCGAAAAACATCTTTAATTATATCCTCCATGTCTTCCTTCAACATATCCCCAGAAATAGAAATCTAGGGGCGTGAGGTCTGGGGAACTAGCTGGCCACTGAATGGGTCCGTTTCTTCCTATCCATTTATTTCTGCGCCATCTGTTTAAAAATCTTCCAACCCGATTTTGATTGTGAGGAATATAACCTGGTCTGGTGTCAATCGGTGCATCCCCAAACAAATTTTGTAAATCAAGTTGGAGAAAATCTCTGTGAATTTCTCCATTCAGTGGCCCATCAAAGAAATATGGTTCTATGACCTGATCCCCAATTATGCCCCCAAACATTTATCGACCATTTTGGTCATCAAGTTAGGGATTCTCTGTCGAATAGTAGTGGCAATTGTGTCTATTTACCATCCCATTACTTTTAAATAAGGACTCGTCACTAAACAAAATGTATTTCAGAAAATTTGGTTCCTCACGAATGAAATTCAATATATTTTCGCAATAGCCGAACTCTGTGGTATCATGATCCCTTTCGGTTCTTGATGTATGACTCTCTTGCAATTTCCCTCGAACTAACGTGAGGATTCTCAACTGTTGAAAGCATCAGCGCTAATTCATTTTCTTGTGCTTGACACTGCCTGTTTTCTCAAATCTTTCCTTCACCCCCCGAAAACTCTCTGGTCGTATAGACCTTGAATCGGAATACCAATATTATAAAATCTTCGTCATCCAAAGACAATTATTGGCTAAAACGAAATTTAAAAAAATGGCAGTGAATACACCGTTTTCCGGTTATGAAAACAAGAACATGATGACGTACTACGACTGAATAGCTATTATATCATGCCATGTATCATCTTGTCTCGTCAATTTGTCTGAATTATTCAATATGTACATGTGCCTAACAACTAGTCAAAGTAAAATAAAATAAAAGATAAAAGTTAACCATCTTTTATTTTACTGCCTATTTTATATTGCTTACTATTTTATTATATTTCTGTATAAACTTGTTATGGATGTTGTGTAGTTTTAACCTTTTAAATCACTTTATTTTATTTCTCATTCTATTTGACGTGCTGTATAAACTCACGTTCATTGACAAATGAAAACCTCGTCTGCGAGATAAATCTGAAGGCGGTAAGATAAAATGACAAAACGATCATTAAAAACATTATAATTCAATAATGTTATCATACCAACTTCCAGAAAATCTTATATAATAACAAAATCATATATTTATTTTTCTGAATGTTAAATTTATTCTTACTCCTACAGCCAACTTCCTTGGAGGTAGAGAATGATACCAATAGTCATTTGTAGGGGGGTTCATCAAGAGGAGACTGCCATGCTCTAGATCAATTTTCACTGGAAAAAATAAGTACCTAAAAATTGTGACTAGATAAAAATTAGGATTGCATTTGTCGAGGGTAATACAGGGTGTTAGTGAATAAGTGCGACAAACTTCAGGGGGTGATTCTGCAGGAAAAAATAATGACAGTTTACTACATGACTTTTGTCCACAAATGCTTTGTTTTCTGAAATACGGGGTGTTAAAGTTTTTCTTAAAAACTGACAATTTATTTATCGCTCTGAAACCGCGCGCGCGCATACGGGTAAGTATATCAATTTTTTTAAAGAAGAAAATGGTACGCCACTGGGATATTCCAATAAAAAAATCAGCTTTGAATTCCTCGTTCAATTTGTGGCAAAAAATCTCTCCTGCCTTTTTTTCGTATGGGGCGCCGTTTTTATTCAAAAAATTAAAACATCTTAACGCGTATTTTTCATTTCTTTCATACATTATCGAGAACTATGTAATGAAACAACGTTAAACAGAAAATAACACTAATAAATAAATAGGCGCAAAGCTACAACAAATGTTCAAAATGACCTCCCTCAGACGTGATACAAGATTCAGATACAGGACAAATATTCCTGGTGTATTTCTTATTGTCTCACAGCCGGCTATAATTCGATTCAACATTCAACGGGAGTGGAATAAACTGATGACTTAAGAAAACCCCAAATGCAAAAATCTAAAGGATTTAAATCCGGAGATCGAGCAGGTCAATGTTCCGTACCTCCCCTACCTAATCCATTTGCAATTTTCCGACCACGCCCAGTTTCAATAGGCTTTCTAGACGGTTGTCAAGCTATTCAGGTACAAAATATGAAATCGAAGGAATCACCCATGCGACCTGTAGTCGAGTCACAAGGAATTTTCAGAAAAATCCCGGAAAAACCATCATAGAATTTTCCGATTATCTTCATATTTTAATGGAACATGATGGTAAAGACAATACGTCAAAGGGTTCCGGAGATATTTCAATTTATGACTGATACAGAGTACAGAGTGCAGAGTGCAGAGTGCGGGGTGCGGGGTGCGGGGTGCGAGTGCCGAGTGCCGAGTGCCGAGTGCCGAGTGCCGAGTGCCGAGTGCCGATGCCGAGTGCCGAGTGCCGAGTGCCGAGTGCCGAGTGCGAGTGCGAGTGCCGAGTGCCGAGTGCCGAGTGCCGAGTGCCGAGTGCCGAGTGCCGAGTGCCGAGTGCCGAGTGCCGAGTGCAGAGTGCAGAGTGCAGAGTGCAGAGTGCAGAGTGCAGAGTACAGAGCACAGAGTACAGAGTACAGAGTACAGAGTACAGAGGTACAGAGTACAGAGTACAGAGTACAGAGTACAAGTAAGAGCACAGAGTACAGAGTACAGAGTACAGAGTACAGAGTACAGGAGTACAGAGTACAGAGTACAGAGTGCAGAGTACAGAGTACAGAGTACAGAGTACAGAGTACAGAGTACAGAGTACAGAGTGCAGAGTACAGAGACAGAGTACAGAGTACAGAGTACAAAGTACAGAGTACAGAGTACAGAGTACAGAGTACAGAGTACAGAGTACAGAGTACAGAGTACAGAGTACAGAGTACAGAGTACAGAGTACAGGCCAGAGTACAGAGTACAGAGTGCAGAGAGCAGAGTACAGAGTACCGAGTACAGAGTACAGAGACCAGAGTGACAGAGTACAGAGAAGAGACAGAGACAGAGTACAGAGAAAAGAGAAAAGAGTACAGAGTACAGAGTACAGAGTACAGAGTACAGAGTACAGAGTACAGAGCACAGAGTCAGAGTACAAACAGAGACAGAGTACGAGGCCAGAGACAGAGTACAGAGACAGATACGGAGTACCGGAACAGACAGAAGTGCCGGGGGCCCCCCCCGGGGGGGGGGGCCCCAGTGCCGAGTGCCAAACCGGTCCCGGGGGTTTTTGGGGTGGGGAGGGGGGGGGAAGGGAAAGGGGGGGGGGCAAGGGGGGTAAGGGGGGGAAAATTCCAAAAAAAAAAAAGGGGGGGGGAAAAAGGGGGGGAAACCCCCCGGGGGGGGGGGGGGGAAAAAAAAAAAAACCAAAAGGGGAAAGGGGAAAGGGGGGGAAAAAAGGAAAAAAAAAAAAAAAAAAAAGGAAAATTTTTAAAAAAAATAAAAAAAAAGGGGGAAAAGGGGAGTAAGAGAAAAACCAGAGTACAAAAAAAATTACAAAAAAAAAAAAAAAAAAGGGGGAAAAAAAAAAAAGGGGGGAAAAAAAAAGGAAGGGGCAAAAAAAAAAAATTAAAAAAAAGGGGGGGAAAAAAAAAAAAAAAAAAAAAAATTAAAAAAGTAAAAACCGGGGAAAAAAAAAAAAGGGGGGGAAAAAAAGGGGAAAAATTAAAAAAAGGGGGGGAAAAAAAAAAAAAAAAAAGAAAAAAAAGGGGAAAAGAAAAAAGTACAAAAAAAAAAAAAAAAAAACCCGGGGAAAAAAAAAAATAAAAAATTTCAGAGTAAAAAAAGGGGGAAAGGGGGGAAAAAGGGGGTTTTTTGGGAACAAAAAAAAAAAGGGGGGGGGAAAAAAGGGGGAAGGGGGGAAGGGGGGGGAAAAAAAAAAGGGGGGGAAAAAAGCCCCAAAAATTAAAAAAAAAAAAGGGGGCCCCGGGGGGGAAAGGAAAAAAAAAGGGGGGCCGGGAAAAAAGGGAAAAAAAGACTTTTTGGGGGGAAAAATAAGAAAAAAAAAAAAGGGAAAAAAAAGGGGGGCCCCGGGGGGAAAAAAAAGGGGGGCCGGGGGGAAAAAAACCCGGGGGGGGGGGGGGGGGAAAAAAAAAGGGGGGGGCCGGGGGGGGGGGCGGAAAAAAGGGGGGGGGGGGGGGAAAGGCAAGGGGGAAGGGGGAAGGGGGGGGGGAAAAGGGGGGGGGGGGGGGGCGGGGGGGAAAAAGGGGGGGGGGGGCCCAAAAAGGGGGGGGGGGGGGGCCGGGGGGGGCCCCCGGGGGGAAAAAAAGGGGGGGGGCCGGGGGCCGGGGGGGAAAAGGGGGGGGGAAAAAGGGGGGGGGGGGGGGGGGGGGGTTGGGGAAGGCCGGGGGGGGGGGGAAGTCGGGGGGGGGGGAAAAAAGGGGAGGAAAAAAGGGGGGGGGGGGGGGAAAAAGGGAAAAGGGGGGGGGGGGGGGGGTTTTTGGGGGGGGGGGGGGAAAAAAAGTCCGGGGGGGGGGAAAAAAAACCCCCCCCAAAAAAGTCCCAAACCAAAAAAAAAAAGGGGGGGGGAAATTTAAAAAAAAGGAAAAAAAGGGAAAAAAAAAAAAACCCCCCCAAAAAAAAAAAAAACCCAAAACCGAAAAAAAAAAAAAAAAAAAGGAAGGGGGGAAAATTAAAAACGGGGGGAAAAAAAGGGGGGCCGGGGGGGGGGGGAAAAAAGGGAAAAAAAGGGGGGGGAAAAAAAAAAAACCCCCCCGGGGGGTAAAAAAAAGGGGGGGGGGGGGGTTTGGGGGGGGGGGGGGGGGGAAAAAAAAAAAAACCCCGGGGGGGGAGGGGGGGGGGGGGAAGGGGAAAAAAACGGGGGGGGGGGAAAAAAAAAAGGGGGGGGGGGGGGAAAAAAGGGGAAAAAAAGGGGGGAAAAAAGGGGAGGGGGCGGAGGGGGGGGGAAAATTTGGGGGGGGGAAAAGTGGGGGGGAAAAAATTTGGGGGGGAAAAGGGGGGGGGGGGAAAAGGGGGGGGGGGGTTTTGGGGGGAAGTGGGGGGGGGGAAGGGGGGGGAAAATAAAAAAAGGGGGGGGGAGGGGGGGGGGAGGGGGGGGGGGGGGGGGGGAAAAGGGGGTTTTTTTTTTAAAAAAAAAAAAAAGGGGGAAAGGAAAGGGGGAAAGTCAAAATTTGGAAAAAAAAAAATTTTTTTTGGGGAAAAAAAAAAAAGGGGGGCCCCCAAAAAAATTTTTTTTGGGAAAAAAATTTTTAAAAGGGGAAAACAAAGGGTTTTTATTTATTTCCAAAAAATTTTTTTAAAATTTTAAAAAACAAAAAGTAAAATTTTTTTTTCCCAAAAAAATTTTTTTTTTTTTTTTTTAAAAAAAAAAAATTTTTGGGGTTTTAAAAATTATTTTTTTTCCCAAAAATTTTTTTTTTTTTAAAATTTAAATTTTAAAAAAAAAATTTTTTTGTTTTAAATTTTTCCCTTGGGGAAAAAAAGGGGGGTTTAATTTAAATTAAAAAAAAGTAAAAAAAAAAACCCTTTTAAATTGGGAAAAAAAAAAAAATAAAAAAAATTTTTAAAAAAAAAAAATTAAAAAACCCCAAAAATTTAAAAAAAATTTTTTAAAAAAAAAATTTTTTCCCCTTTTTAAAAAAAAAACCCCCCAAAGGCCCTTTCCCCCATTTTTTTAAAAAAGGGGGGATTTTTCCCAAAAAAAAAAAAAAAACCCCCCCTTAAAAGTGCAGGTGGGGTGGGAAAGTGCGGAGTGGGGAAAGGTGGGGAAAGTGGGGAGTGCGGTGCGAGGTGGAAGTGGGGAGTGCAGGTGGAGGCGAGTGGGAAAGTGCGGGGGGAGTGCGGAGTGCGGAGTGGGGAAAGTGCGAGTGCGAAGGTGGGGAAAGTGCGGAGTGAGGTGGGGAAGTGCGGAGTGCGGAGTGGGAGTACGAGTACGGGTCAGGTGTAAGGAAGTACAGTACGGAGTACGGAGTACGGAGTACGGAGTACAGAGTCACTAAACTTGGACTCCGGGGAAAAATTGACAAGTATATGGCTTGGATAAAAAATCTGCAAGTCCAAGTCACGAGAGCGGCAGTGGTATGTTCTATTTATTTCACAAGGGATAATTTCATCTTACCAGGTGAGTACAACAATATCGAATTGACAGTATATCTATATATTCATTTTGAAGTATTCTCTGTGAAATATTTTATTTTTATCAACAGCCACCAAGTAATATGATAAGGATAACGAAGTTTCATAAAATATAATTATTTTCACCACATTTCTCTTGTAACTTCTGTCAATGTGCCTTTTAGGTATACTAGGATTATAATTGATGGCAGTTACCTGGACGAATAATTTTTTTTGTTTTTCTACTTCTTCATATTGGAATCAAATGAAAGTAATAATGATTTCAGATTGTACAACTATAAAGCCTAGGCTGAAAATAATAGCGGTTCCAAGTTTAAACTTGCCAAACAAAATGAATATAAAAAATATATAAGATCAGTAATTGTAATTGAAATGAATATCAAAGTCAATTCATCAAAACTTCAGAATTAATCTAAAACCCAAAATCAACAGATTAGGAAAATTAAAACTTTTAAAAAATGAGGGCATTCTCACGTCTTTAATCGCACTAAATAGTCTCTATCGCCATTTGTTGAAAACAATGGCGCCCTCATCGGTCGATTTCCTTCATATATATATATGAAAGAGAGTAATATCGAGGGGACTGTTAAAAACAAAATGGAAAGAATTTAGTGGACATAGCCCTCAGAGAAAAGAGTTAACCGTAGACACGTGTTTCGGGCTCTTGGCCCTCATCAGTACGGTGGAGAAGTGCGAGGATGAACAACACTTAGTAGAAAACGACAAATCAACGGAGTCAACAAACAGAAACCAGCTCATAACAATATATATATATATATATATATATATATATATATATATATATTTTTATATAAAAATAAATTAAATATAAAAATAATAAAAATTTGATATAATGATATTTATACATTACATAAATAGCTGCTATGATTGTTTTTACAATTTTTCTGTGTACTTTGCATCTTTGAAACCTTTAGCCATCTTATAGTCAACGCAGATGATCCAAGAGTTTATCAGTGGAGCTTTTATATTATCATCATTATGTTTTCAACAATCCATTCATTTGTACAACTATAAAAGTATAGAAATTAAAATCCACAAATAAAATCTCCTATATGCTTATTTTGAATCACAAGGAAACATGACAAGGAACAGTCAAATTATTTTCACTGGAAATCATAAAAATATCATATTTGAGAACAGAAAATTGGTAGATGTGAATTTTCAACAGCTCTATATAAATAATATCATGTGTAGATATATAAATTGTAAGTAAAATATGTATCATAGGTTAGAATTAGAAAATGTGTTTTTGAAAAAAGTGTAAAGAGTGAAAATCTGTACTGGAGAACAAAAAGTGATGGTTGCCAGGGAAAGAGAAAACTGGGAGTAAAAAAAAAAGTTTTGAGAAGAGAAGCCGTGATGAAAAATGTAATGAAAAAAATCAACGCAAATAAGCTGACAACAAAAGTATAGCTGCAATTGGGCACTTAAAACCAAATCAAGAAACAACCAGGCACAGCTTCGACTAAGCAACCACTTATCTCCAATTCAGATTATATTTCCTGTACATGACGTAACCAGCAGCAAAGGGGGCTCAACGTTAGCAAACTTCAATTCCAATAGCCACAGAATAATCCAGGAGTCGCGTGAGTGCACAAGCTGAACTTACAACAGGTACTTCATCAACAAAAACTAAATAAAGTGATAATATTCGGGTCAGACACTTTTTGGTTTATTTTTAATAACCCTATTGACAGTGGTGAACTTTCTTTCTAATTCATTATTATGATATCAATATAACCTCTTAATATTTATTTTACATTGTTCCTTGATTGCGCATGAGCAAGTTTATTCGATGTTGTTCAATTTCATTGGTTGAATAATATTTACTAATAAGGATATCGCAGGATAGGTATTTTATGAATGGATTTGAATAAAAGAACATGACTCATTTTTTATCATTTGATCATATTGTAAGCTATATTTCCATAAAAACAGTACAATCCACTTCAAGCAAAACAACTAGATGGCGCAATTGCAATCCTCCTGAGATAGGCGTACCGACTGAGCTGTAGAAAGGTAATGAAAGAGAGGTAATTAGTGTATTGAAAATAGGGGTAAGAGCATCATAGCCGGAGTTTATTGTTGTGATGGGTATTTGTTAAACTGATAAATAAAAATAATATTATTAATAATTATATAAACAAATACAACACATCATAACAATATATATATATATATATAAATATATATATATATATATATATAAATATATATATATCTATTAGTTTTGTTATATTTTCTCCATATTTACATCCATACCTCTCCATTTTCATAACAGTGTCAAAGAATAACTGGAAAATGTCTCAGGGTCTACTATCACTATTATATTCGAGTGTAACCCGGAGGCTCTTACTCTTTCAACATAAAAACAAAAGGGCTACAGCCATTCACGAAATTTGAATTTTGATTGGACAAGGACTAGAGAAGAATCTCCAGTCATTGCCATGGTGGTGATTCTCAAAAATAGCCGAGAAATAATTTTTGATCTGAGAGTTTTGAAAAATATTAATTTCTAGAGAGGATGCAGCTTTCACTACCCTGTATGAATTAATGAATAGCCCATCACTCCAGAGAGCGCCTGGGAATATTGCCCCCTGAGGAACGCCGGCCTCAATTGCTCTCGAATCCGAGAGACAATTGTCGACCTTGACTTGGAATGTCCTACCCATGAGAAATGATTTTAGCCACTTCACCAGACCCAGAGGCAAGTGGAAGTTTATAAATTTTGAAAGCAAGCCTTCATGCCATACTCTATCGAACGCTTTACTGATGTCAAGAAGTATAACATGGGCGCTGACTAGAAAATGTCGAAACACTAAATTTGAATTGACGTTCCTATTCACTGTACTATTGCCACAAGGCGATGTGTTGCATAACTGACAGGAAGAACAATGTGGTTTATTCGCAAAGGAAGGACTACGAGTCAAGAAATTGCATTTTCCATGTTCTTTTGAAAATACAAATGTATTCCTTCTGGGGTTTTATTCACAAAATCTCATTAGAATTTCAATTTCAAGAGCAGCATACAGTGGCGTATCTAGGAATTATGCTTGGGGGGGTGAAGGGTAATGACATAAAAAAGTTGAATACCTCTACTTATAGGTACAAAAAACATAAGTATTTTTTTTCATTCAAATGCAAACAAGAATACAAAATGTAATGAAATAAAAAATATATATGCATATTCTTATAAGTAGGCACAAAAACAAAGATTTCTTTCGTTAAAATAAAAATCACAAAATGAAATCCAGTCTCCTGTATTTCGTATTTGCAAATCTTTCAATAACATTTGTAACATCTATTTGCCATCTCTATGAACATGAAGTAGAGCTAATCCAACCAAGCATACTAACTGGCATTGTATTTAAAATATAAAGACACTTTTTATCAAGGAAAAAATGTTAGCGTCACAAGATTTGAAAAGAAAAAAAAAGGAAAAAAAATAATACTATCAGCTGAACACTTGAAAGAATGTAATTTCGTTGGAAAATAAGTTTTTCACTGAATTTTGATAATGTGATGCTATTGTTTATAAAGTAATTTTTTTGGAACCACCGATTTTATTAAAAACCTAATAATTGTTCACAAAATGACCCCATATTCAGTTTTGCGTCCTGGAGCACATTTTACATGTGTACTCGATAATATCACGCTATAAAATTGTATAAGAGTTGATTATTTTATCAATTATAAATTTCTGAAGTTAACAAAATATGAGAAATTAAGTAAATATTTTTTTTTCATTGATATTTCACATTATCATCAGTTTTATGTCTGACAAATGCATTTTACAACGATTTAAAGAAAATTACGCAATTTGTTATAAAATATTCACAAATAAATGAATAAGTTGAATATTTTTCAAAAATTATCTTCTTGTATTAGGTTGCTGAGAGTTTATTATGATTGAAAAAAAATATTCCTAATTTTCTTCATTTGTTTATAATAGTTTTGTTTGTTTTTTATTATTCAAATAATATATTAAGAATTGTTTTCTTTAAAATCAATAATTGGTTATTCTCTACCTAATAAGAAAAAATTGTTTTTATTAATTATGTAATTGTTTATTCACTTATCAGTATGTTATAAACAAACTTTGATTGGCATTATTATATTTGTTTTTGAATGGAACAAAAACTAACAAAAACAAACACATACGACCAACTGTTCAACATTTTTATATTATAATTTTTCTAGAAAATTCTATAAAAATTACAAACTTTTTTTTTAACATTTTGCCGTATATGGTTGTTTTTGTTATATTTGTTATTTTTTGTACTATTAAAAAACAAATTGTCAATCAAAGTTTGTTTAATTGTTAAGTAAATACACAATGACCTTATTCATGAAAAAAATTCTTATTAGAAAGAGAAAACCAATTATTAATTTTAAAGGAAAAAAATCTTTATATATAATTTAAATAATAAAAAAATTAAAGAAACTATTATAAACAATAAAAGAATTGATATTTTTTATTTTATTTCAATCATAATAAACTCTTAGCAATCTAATGCAAAAAAACAATTTTTGAAAAATATTCAATTTATCCATTTGTTAATAAATATTTTATAAACATATTTCGTATTTCTTTTAAAACGTTGTAAAATGCCTTTGTCAGACATAAAACTGAAAATAATGCGAAATATCAATTAAAAAAATTACAATATCTACTTGATTTCTCATATTTTGTTAACTTCAGAAATACCTAATTTACAAAATAATCAACATTTGAACGATTTGATAATGTGATATTATTTACACATGTAAAATGTGCTCCTAGAAGCAAGAAAATTATGGCGTCCTTTTGCGAACAATTCGATTTCTAATAAAATCGGCAGTTCCAAAGAAACTACTTAATTAACAATAGCCTCACATTATCAAAATTCAATGAACATTTTTTTTTCTAACGGAGGTGCATTCTTTCAAGTATTCAGATGATACCATAATTCTTTTGAATTTTTAAATTTATATAAGTATAAAAAAATATTTTATGTGCATTGCTCTCTCGAGAGGTGCTGTAGTCCTGCATTAAGACCCACGCGAAACCCTATTTTCAACGTTGAATTAATATTATAAATACTTGAGATAGAGTTCCTCTTCATGAACCTGTTTTTTTCTCTATCATCAATAGTTTTTGAGCTTTTGCCAAAAAACTAAGTCAGTTTCAATTTTTTTTAAATAGCAAATTCTTGTTGGCGGAAAAAATCGAAAAAGATTTGAGTAGAAATGTGGAGTGTGGTGGCCATTCCATCAATAAAAAAAAAACTTGGGGAAGGGGGGAGTAATTACCCCCATTACCCCTCCCTTGAATACGCGCTTGGCAGCATATATCCCTCTAGAGTAAATATGTTATAGTAGGTACATATATCCCCGGTTTTTATCAGTCAGGTAACGCTTCCCAAGGGCTTTCAAGAAGATTAGAAAATGCCACCACATTTCATAGTTGACATTACCTCCCACAACCTCATTTAAAATTCGTTAAAACTGGTATACTATACATAAATATGAAGAAAAGAAAGCTGAGCGGAAGTAATTTACAAAAACGAAGGAATAATTTAAGAAAGTTTGATCTGTACGTGCAACGAGTTCGTAATAAATATGTTTTTACACGCTTTATATTAGCTTCACTTGTATGTTTGTTTGTTTGTTGGTTTGTTTGGAACCGACTCCTTTGGGCGCGATTTTGACCCACTTCCAGACGTCCGAATGATTTGAAATTTGGCAGGTGTACATAAGTCCGGTGACAATGCATTAAGAAATTTATATGTGAAGAAAAAACAAAATGGCGGCTCCAATATGGCGTACGAGTTTTGTGATTATGGTCCGATTCGCTTCAAAATTGGTATCCGAGAGTTTTTGTGGTCGGAAATTATGATTCTTTTGTCAAAATTGAAAAAAACAAAATGGCGGCTCCAATATGGCGTACGAGTTTTGTGATTATGGTCCGATTCGCTTCAGAATTGGTATCCATGGGGGTTTTTGGTCGAAATTATGATTCTTTTGTAAAATTGAAATTCAAGATGGCGGCTACAATGGTGGACGAGTTTTGTGATTATGGTCTGACTATTCAAAATTGGTATGTGTTTTGGGTCGAATATGATTCTTTTGTAAAAATTAAATTCAGATGGCGGCTCAAAATGGGCGTTTTGTGATTATGGTCTGATTCTATTCAAAATTGGTATGTGGGGTTTTGGGGTCGATTATTATGATTCTTTTGTAAAAATTGGAAAATTCAAGATGGCGGCTTTAAATGGCGGCCGAGTTTTGTGATTATGGTCTGATTCTATTCAAAATTGGTATGTGGGGGTTTTTGGGGTCGAATATTATGATTCTTTGTGAAAATTAAAAATTCAAGATGGCGGCTTTAAAATGGCGGCCGATTTTGTGATTATGGTCTGATTCTATTCAAAATGGTATGTGGGGGTTTTTGGGGTCGAATAATATGATTCTTCTGTGAAAATTGAAAAATTCAAGATGGCGGCTTTAAAATGGCGGCCGAGTTTTCTGATTATGGTCTGATTCTATTCAAAATTGGTATGTGGGGGTTTTTGGGGTCGGAGATTATGATCACCTAATTCGATAAGATTATTCCATTTTTCAATTTGCAAAGAAATAATAGAAATAATAGTTAAAAAGAAACGGAAAAAACACGCTTTTGTAAATAAACCACACTAAAAAGTAGGAAATAAATAATAGTTTGAAAAACTAAGAAACACACTTCTATTAAAAACCAGAAAAAAAATAGAAAATAAGAAAAAAAATTATTTTATTAAAAAAAAAACGTGGGGTGCATGGTATCAATAATTATATAGTACATTACACACCGAGGCGATACCATGCACCCCACGCTTTTTTTTAAATAAAATACTTTTTTTTCTTATTTTCTATTTTTTTATAAAAGCGTGTTTTTTAGTTTTTTTAAACTATTATTTATTTATGTACGCATTTCTCTCTCTTTTTACAAGCTTTTATTCAACATCACATTTGTATGTAGGGCGAGAGCACCAATGGTTGACCAATTAAGAGCTTCTTACAGGGTGTTAGTGAATAAGTGCGACAAACTTCAGGGGGTGATTCTGCAAGAAAAAATACTGACAGTTTGCTATATAACTTTTGTCCGCAAATGCTTCGTTTTCTGAGAGTGTTAAAGTTTTTCTTGAAAACTGACTATTTATTTATTGCTCTGAAACCGGTCGAGACATGCAAATGAAATTTGGTGAGTTTCAAGAGGTAGTTATTGCGCATTTTTTGACATGCAATTGAGAATTTTATGTTTATCATTGGCGCGCATACGGGTAACGATCTCAATTTTTTAAAGAAAAAATGGTACACCACTGAAATATTTCATTTTTGAATTCCTCGTTCAATTTGTGACAAAAAATCTCTTCTGCCTTTTTTTCGTATGGGGCGCCGTTTTTATGCAAAAAAAATCAAACATCTTAACGCGTATTTGTCATTACTTCAATACATTATCTAGTAGCGATGCTAGCTAGTAGGCTACTGTCAACATTCTGTTAAATACGAATATTTCAACGAAATGTCAAATTAGCGTTTCTTCATTTTTGAGCTTTTAGTTTGGTTTAACATTAATGATAATAAGTAATTACTTTTTCTTTTATCGAAAAGAATGGAAAATTATACAAATGCGGAATTGTCAGACATGCATTTTGTCTATGGTCGAAGTAATGGAAATGGTCAGCAAGCTCGACGATTGTATGCTGAGTTGTATCCAAGTCGTAGGGTACCCCATCATACAATCTTTGCTCGTCTTCACCAACGTTTGCGCGAAAATGGTACATTTCAGAAACAAACGGCTGACTGCGGGCGCCCTCGAGTGGTACGAACTGTGCAACTGGAGGAAGCAGTTCTCGAGTTAATTGCGGAGCCACCTGAAACATGTACCCGAAAAATTGCCAACATACTGAATGTAAGCAACTTCACTGTATTTAAAATTCTTAAAGAACAGCAATTGTATCCGTTTCATATTCAACGTATTCAACTCTACTACCTAGAGACTTTTTTCCGCGCCTAGTTTTTTTCCATTGGATTCGTCATCAAATCGCTAAAATTCCTAATTTTTTAAATGGCATTTTGTTTACTGACGAGGCTAATTTTGGACGGCGGTGTATACGAAATTTCCATAACAATCACCTCTGGGCTGAGGAAAATCCACCTCGAATCTTTGAAGCTCGTTTTCAGCATCAGTTTTCAGTAAATGTATGGCTTTGGTGTACTTGATGACCATTTAATCGGTCCATATTTCCTCCCACAACGACTAACAGGCGACTCCTACCTCAATTTCCTACAGGAAGAGTTACCTGTTCTTCTTGAAAACATTTCTCTACAGCTGAGACAACACTTCTGGTTCATGCATGATGGTGCACCAGTCCATTTTAGCATTATTGTACGTAATCACTCAGGTACAGTATATCCAAATCGTTGGATAGGTAGGGGAAGTACGGAACATTGGCCTGCTCGATCTCCGGATTTAAATCCTCTAGATTTTTACGTTTGGGGTTTTCTAAAGTTATTAGTTTATTCCACTCCCGTCGAAAATGTTGAAGACCTGAGGAATCGAATTATAGCCGGCTGTGAGACAATGAGAAATACACCAGGAATATTTGCGCGAATACGACAATCGATGAGGCGAAGAGTTGAATCATGTATCACGTCTGAGGGAGGTCATTTTGAACATTTGTTGTAGCTTTGCGCCTATTTATTTATTAGTGTTATTTTCTGTTATTGTTCTGGTTTAACGTTATTGTATTAGATAGTTCTTGATAATTATTAATTAAAGAAATGAAAAATACGCGTTAATATGTTTTATTTTTTTGCATAAAAACGGCGCTCCATACGAAAAAAAGACAAAACAGATTTTTTGTCACAAATTGAACGGGGAATCCAAAAATAATTTGAAATATTTCAGTGGCGTACCATTTTTTTCTTAAAAAAAAATAGACATCATTACCCGTATGCGCGCCAAAAAGGAACATAAAATTCTTAATTGCATGTCAAAAAATGCGCAATAACTACTTCTTAGAAAAAACTGTATCACCCCGTATCTCGGAAAACGAAGCATTTGCGGACAAAAGCTATATAGTAAACTGTCATTATTTTTTCATGCAGAATCGCCCCCTGAAGTTTGTCGCACTTATTCACTAACACCCTGTATATACTAAAATATCAACTTTCAAGAAACAAGGTTTGGGATTCTTATTGATATTGTGTACAATCTTGAAAATAGTAATAAATCACCAGTGATTGACCAGCAAGAACTAGTACTTGACCACAATTTTACCCATTGGTTGACCACTTGAAAAATCAAATAAAACAAGTTTCTTAGCAAAACTGTAGATTTATTGATATAAAAAACAAGTTTTGATTCTCAACTCTTAAAATAAAAAAAAAATAACTCGAACCTTTTTAAAAAATACTAGTTTTTTAAAGAGTTCATACTTTTTTACACGGGTTCGGACAACAATTTCCATATCATTTCTATATTCCTTAGTTCAGTCTCAATATAAAATTTTTGTTTTTCAGTTTCATTGTTATTTTCTTGTATTTCAGTATTACTCTCAGTTTTCTCTTCGACAATTTCATTATCATTATTAGTTTCATTTCCCAATTCTATATCAATGTGTTTTTCTTGGCGACATCATGTGATTTTTCTGCTGACTCATCGCCGACCCATTCCTTCATTTGTGCTTTTTTGAAAGATTCCCGTCTTTTCTTGGAAAAAAGTGAATCGAAATATAGAAACATTAATTGGCTTGATTCGTTCTATTCCGGCAAAGTTCGCGAAGCGTCGTGCATACATTTTTTGAAATCTAATGCCTCGACTTCAAAATCCATTCTCCATGCTTCTTTTCTAATGTGGCTTTTTTCATCAATATCAATCAGAAACAACTTTTTAGTATTTACTTTTCAAATTATTTATTAAAGTAGCATGTGGTACCTCATACAGCCTCTTTGATTGTCTGATATTGCTAACATCGCTAACAGCCTATTGCAATCGTATCTTCGTATATTCAAAAAATCTCCTGTTAGTTTTTGTTATTTTTTCTGGAAAATATAGTGGTTTTACTAAACTTATTATCAATGAAATATCCTGATAAAAAGTAAAATATATGTACCAGTTGTTGACCATGACAAAAAACCGATAGTTGACCACTACAAAACTGTGGTCAATTATTAGATCCGCTTTGAAATTTTTTAAAAAAAAAAATATTCTACTCATACTCAAAGATATGAAACCGACAAATACGTACAACCATTAATTCCTTTGAAACACCAACAGTTGACCAAAGTGGTCACTTACTAGAAGCTTCAATAAATATTATGTTAATCACATGAATTAAAATAGTAAAAACACACAATCCAAAAATGAATGCAATAAAAATACTTAACTAGATCAATCTAGCAACTAGTACATCAAATATGTTTTTAATAAATCTATCAACATGAACGGATGATTTAAGGTTACTGAAAATTGTCTACTTACCATGCTTATTGCCACATCACCTGTTTTCTACCAATGAAAGACGAAAAATGTATAAACATGACAGTGCCTACTTATCGCGAAATTTATTTGGGTTAGTTGTGACATCTACTGGACCAAAGTCCCATTCAATTTTCAAAAACATAGGCAAGGAAAAATGTTCAATTACCGGGTGCTGGTCAACTACCGGTGCCACAACCCTATGTATGTTCAGATCAAATCTTGCAAGTCAAAATTCATAAATTCAAGATGGCGCCTCCAATATGGCGACGAGTTTTGTAATTATAGTCCGATTCTAATAGAAATTGGTATTGGGGTCGGAGATTATGATTTATTTGTCAAAATCCACGAATTCAAGATGTCGGCTCCAAGATGGCGAAAAGTTTCGTGATTATAGCTCAATTGCATTCAAAATTGGTGTGTGGGGGTTTTTGGGGTAAGACACTATCAATTTTTGTCAGAATTCAATAAGATAAAGGATTTTATTAAAAAGAATTGAATAAAAATTTATAAACAAAAATAAGAATGCACTAAAAAAAATATTTCTTTAATTGTTGTACCTAGGTTATTCTGTGAGAAGCAGATTCAAAAGCTTGCCGCGATTATAAAATAGGTATTCTTTTAAAACATTTTTATTCAGCTTAGTAGATATATTTTTTTGAATAATATATATATATATATATAGTTGTGTTGTTGTATATTTTATTTGTTAGTAAGTTATTTAAATTTTTGTGACATATACTAATCATAACAAAAGAAAACTCCGGCTATGATGTTTCTGCCCTCCTTCTCTGTACACCTTACCTCTTTTTTTCTTTATTAATCGTTTTACCTTTTTGTAGCTCAGTCGGTACGCCTATGGAGACATGATTCTCCCAAACTCAGGAGGATTGCAGCAGCGCCATCTACTTCTTTGCTTGATGTCAATTGTTATATATATATATTTTCATATACACCTTATATGTTTATCTCAGAAGGCACTTTAATAGATAGGGAGGTTGTGAATGTTTGATCGAGAGAGTTGTAGTTGTTTTGTCAATGTGACAGATCGTATTTTTATTTTCAAGTAATTTTGTAATTTCTCATTTAATAAAGTTTATTTGTGCTGAAGCTAGTCATTAAAGTTCTACCCAGAGCTTAGCCAATTGACAGAACGTTGGAAGGAACCAAATATTTCCAACACAATATACTGTTTATGTTTGAAATATCGATAGTAATATAGTCAAATAATGAATCCAGAAAAAGTTAGATACTTGTTTTTTATTGAAAATATTTCTTAAAACTAACCCATCCCTGAGATATCTAACTTATTCTAATAAATTTCTAACCAATCAAAATTGTAAACATTCAAAAAATTGAGCATGCGCAAATATGAATATATTCTAAGATACATATTTATAGGTTATGCTCATGTGATTTGTGGTGAATAGAAGGAAATTGCCACTCAAAGTTATGTATTATAGTCAATAAACCCAAAAGCAATCTGGCTGTTCGATGATTATTATCACTTTCAAGTTTATGACGATAAAGGTTATGAGTTATGCTTCGCACTCACACAAATCCTGGAATGTTCTGTGAATAATTCTTGTGGATGTCTTGCAAAAGTTCAGCCCCCTTACTGCTGGTGACGTCAAGTATGGAAATTTAACCTCTAATTCCTGGTAAGTAGTTTCTTGATATTCTTTAGTTCCAATTTGATTCTGACCTGATTGCATGTATTAACGTTTCTCATATTCTGTAGTTATTGGCATTTTTCCCATAAAATCGATGATAAAATTTTCTAGTCTGTTTCCAATTTCAATTTCATTTTTCCTCCTCAACTTATTTTTCTTTCCCTTGGTAACGATCACTTTTTGTTATCTTATATCGCTTTTTACCATTAGCACTTTATTTTTAAACATATTATTCTACTTCCTTTAGACATATTTTATTTTCAAATTTAACTTCTATAAGTACATAGTTCTATTTACTAAGTTTTCTTCAAAATTCACATGTACCATTTTTCTGTTCTCAAATTTCATTAATTTGATCATTTAAAAAAAAATAGTTAGACATTTGCCTGACATGTTCCCTTCTGGTTCTAATTTTGTGTACAGGATGTTTTTTGAATATAAATATAATGTTCAGTTGAATTCTGACTATTTATTTCTAAATTTGGATTTGTATATTTTTATACGTTGTGCCAATTGAATGAACTAATAACACATAATGATGATAATAGAAAAACTCTACTGCCACCCTCTTGGATTATCTGCGTCGACCAGTATTGTCAAGGTTCTCAAGATGCAAACCGTACAGAAAAAAATTATAAAAACAATCACAACAGGTATTTATGCAGTTTTTAAATATTATTGTGCCCTACTTTTACTTTTTTTTCGACATATATACCATATATTACCATATACCATATTATAACAATATATATATACAGGGTGTTTCCTAACTACGGTACGAAACTTCAGGGGGTGATTAGTTAGGTCATTTGACAAAAAAAAGTTCCTATGAACATATGTCCGGAGTTGCTTCGTTTCTGAGATACAGGGCGTTGAAGTATTTAAAAAAAGGTATTTATAAAATATCCTGAATATCCTGAAACCGATGTGGTTGAAATGTGGTACAGCTATTCAGAGTAATAGGACAATTATTTGGCCCCAAGTAGGTCCAGGGACGTCTCAGTGGGCACCACAGCCAACAATACTGAGAAAAAAATTTTACTTTTTTTTGTAGTATTTCATTGTTTCAGATTAAACAACTGAAAATACAACTCTTTGGTCCCCTGTGTTTTATTCACATCAAGCTTCGTTTTCGAGAAAAAAATACTTTAACTTATTCTACAAATTATCCATGGACAACATAAAATACAAACCTAAAGTAAAAAATAAACAATTTCGACCTTAAAGTAAATGAGCAAAATGTCCACCGTCTGATAAAATACACGACTGCAATCGATGTGTCATTGATTGTCTGACACGTTCAAAAATACCTGGAGTATTCCTTATGACATTGCAATTGTCACTTACTCGATTCCTCAAGTCATTCACATCTAGTATAGGGGTTTTATAAACGAGAGCCTTCAGATGACCCCATAAATAGAAATCTAGAGGATTCATATCAGGACTGCGAGCGGGCCAATGTTGAGGTCCTGCACGTCTAATCCAGCGATTAGGGTAGGTGATGTCGAGATGCTGACGAGCAGGAACACTAAAATAAGCTGGAGGTCCGTCGCGCATAAACCACATGTCGCCTCTTACAAGTACGGGTACTTCTTCCAACAAAATGGGTAAATGATTTCGCAAAAAAGCCGTGTAGGATGGACCTGATAATCTTGCTGGTAAAAAAAAGGGTCCAATTAGATAGTCACCAATAATTCCTACCCAAACGTTCGGCGAAAATCGTTGCTGAAAATGACTTCCTCTACTAATGTGGGGATTTTCGTCGGCCCAGAAATGGTTATTGTGAAAGTTCATAATAGAATCTCATGAAAAATTTGCCTCGTCCGTAAATAAAATATTTGGTAAAAAATTATTATTGTGTGCCATCGTATGAATCAACCACCTGCAAAACATTAATCTTGGGTGAAAATCCCTAGGCAGTAGAGCTTGGACCCGCTGTATGTGATATGGGTATAGGATGTTTCTTTTTAGAACTTTCCAAACGGTTTTTGGGCTTACTTCAAGCTGCAGTGCAATCTTCCTGGTACTATTTGAAAAATCTTCTTCTATCGCATCAAGTATAGCTTCTTCCAGTTCAGGCGTTCTTACAGTTTCTGGTCTTCCACCACTTACATTTCTATCAAAACTTCCAGTTTCACATAATCTTGCATGTAGCGTTCTAAATGTTTTAGCACATGGAATTACTCTGTTAAGATATCTATCCTGGTAGATTCTCCGTGCTTCTTCCGCATTTCCATTTGCTAATCCATAAATAAAGTGCTTGTCAGCCATTTCAGCGTTAGTAAAAGTATTCATGATGGAATCACTGCTAATTGACAACTCTGACTTTTACTGACATGACAATACTATCACTGTCAGCTGGTCTCCATAGCAGGTAATCATGATTGTAGAGTGCATTAATTTTTTTTGTTCTCGAAAACTGAGCTAAATATGAAAAAAAACACAGGAGGCCAAAAAGTTGTATTTTTACCACGCTTATAAAAAACTTTTTAGAACCCACGCTTATATTCAAATGCACTGAAAAGGGGAAAATAATTTTTTTCTCAGTATTGTTGGCTGTGGTGCCCACTGAGACGCCACTGGACCTACTTAGGGCCAAATAATTGCCTTATTACTTCAAATAGCTGTACCACATTTCAACCACATCGGTTTCAGGATATTCAGGATATTTTATAAATACCTTTTTTTATACTTCAACGCCCTGTATCTCAGAAACGAAGCAACTCCGGACATATGTTCATAGGAACTTTTTTTTTTAATGACCTAACGAAACACCCCCTGAAGTTTCGTACCGTAGTTAGGAAACACCCTGTATATATATATATATATATATATATATATATATATATATATATATATATATATATTATATATGCAAGCAAATGATTTGTTTCTGAAGGTATGCGAATTAAATTCTCACAACTCGAGTACGTCGTATTTAAAACATTTTTCCGACGATTTTGTCGTAATGAAATTGGAATCCCGATTTATTTTCTTTTACTGACTGATACTCACCAGGTGGTATATTGCGTTTGCCGTCTCCCTTTTTCCTGGCATCTCCGTGTTTCAAAACGAAAGTCCTTGTTTGTCCCAGTGTCAGTGAAGCTATAGGAGTATTTGGGTCCAATTCTTTCTCATCATCCTTATGCTCACCCATGCGATCGTTTCCATTTCTGTACCTTAAATTCGTTGATTTAGGTGACATATATTACTCGATAATTAATAAGAACATCCAACGAATGATTTTCAGGATTTCTCAATAAATATGGTGTTACAAAAAATATTCTTCAAAGCTTAGAAATAGTTAGGTATTTTTGCAACACCTGTTTTGAAAGTTTCACTTTACGTTTTACTTTACCTCACTTGGTTGCTAAATATGCTATAACTGTAGAGTTTTAACTTTCAGCCTTGGCCATATGTTTTACTTTACCGCACTTGTTCGCTAAATATGCTATAACTTTATTATACCTACTAACGTAGTAATGAGATGTCATGGACCAGTGACTTTATTTAATTTTGCTCTCTGTAAGTAGGTACGTGAGTGTAATTGGACTTACAGAGCGGGTGTTGCGAATATAATGTATAGTACTCGTGGACTTGGGAGCGAATATTACAATCGAGATCACAACATTCGCTTTCAGATGTATATTACATTTACGCGCCGACAACCACACGAGTTTTATTGATAACAATTCCAAATTGTCAATCTTAGCTTCTTTAAGTATATCTTCTGGTATAGAACTATCATCTTCCCCATCCATATACAGGGGCGCGCCAACTATGTGGCGAATGTTGGCAAAAGCTACGGGTGGCAAAATCTGAGGGCGGCAATTCGGCTAAATAAACCGTACTAATGACCTCTTTTTTCTAATGCCGCGCGTCGGCTCCAATTCATGTTTAATGCGCGATTCTCTTTCAGTACTCTTTTGCTATTAGCGATAGCGGCTAGCTTAAAAAGTCCGAGTATCACAGGTGGCTTAGCGGTAACGGTAAGTATCAAAAACAAAGAGAGTAAATATAGAGAAATGTTTTTATTGTTTTTATTGCTTTTTTTATTCGAGAAAGGCTTAAAAGTCGTCTGTTGGAAGACGCAAAAAATGAAAATTAATATAAATATGTCTGGATTTTGTAAAATGGGTCATTCTAGTTTGTTCTGCAAATCAGATTAGTTTATTAGATAGTTAGTTAGTGAGGTGAATATTTCAGTGTAAAAAATGGTAAGTAGTGTAACTAAAACTGAATACGGTATATTTTTACTATTCTACGCTTAATTCTAATCAAAATTTCTGAAACATGTTCTATATCAAAACTCAGTAGTTTTCGAGATATTTGACATTTAAATTTTTTTTGCTATAAAAGGCAATTAACAATATGGCTTATAATTGTACCTTGCAACTACCCACTACTACTTGTGAAGTATTTTAAGGTAATTTGTTTTCAAGGTCCTGTAATACATACTAATACATATTTAATTTCAACAAATGTTGTACATGGTGTTCAAAAAATGTAATCCAATTTGTTGGCAAAGACAGATGTAAAGCAAAATGTTTTCAAATAGATCACCATGTAACATATCCTATATCAAAACTCATCTGTTTTCGAGATATTTGACGTTTAAATTTTTTTTCAAAAAATTTAAATAAGATTGCTCACAATATGACATTTCCTACTTTAAGGAAAAGGGCAAAAAAAGAAAACGATTGTCAGGTCATCAGTTCCGCCAACAAAGACGACAGAAAATGGAAGAGAAGGAAAAATTAGCTGATTCTTTGAAGAAATATTCGAAACCGTCAGAAATAAGTGTTCTTCCTGAACTTGAAAATACCGACGATGCTCGCCCTAGTTGTTTCTCAGCCCCAAGTTCCTCATTTGTTTCTGATTGTAATAATATAAATAGTAGCCAGGAACATCATACTGAAAACGTTCCAGCAGCGGCAACATTACTATTTTCTTACTCCACCGTAATATCTGATGACCCTGGAGGGTGGCCCACATAATAACATCCGCAGATACAAGATTTTTAATGGAAAAAGGACCCCATCAAATTACGAATTGGATCTATCCAGTAAACTCACAAGGCCGAAAGTTTTCTGCCATATGTTTTTATCGTAACCTCACCAATGGAGAGAAAGTTCAAAGGGAGTGGCTGATTTTCTCAACAACAAGAGATGCAGTTTATTGTTTCTGTTGCAAACTTTTTGGTAAATCTTTGACAAACTTGTCTAATAAGGAAGGGTGTTCTGATTGGGAACATTTGTCACTAGTTCTAAACAGACACGAAAATAGTGACTCCCATAAAAAAAATATCGGATCTTGGTTAAACTTATCAAATATTTCATCTAAGGTAGTTACTATGAATGAAAGTCAATTACGTTCATTGCATGTAGAAAACAAAATACTGGTATCGTGTTATTGAAAGGATAATTTCAGCAATGCAGTTTTCATGTCGTCAATGTTTAGCTTCACGTGGTAGATCTAACGAATTATATGAAAATGATAACGGAAACTTCTTGAAATTAATAGAAACGTTCACCAAATTTAATTCTGTAATGGAGCAACATGTTCGACGCACACATAAAAATCAAAGCAGCGGCAGCGGTAGCGGTATGACAAACTATTTAGGCAATAAAATTCAAAATGAATTGATGAATTTAATCGGCTCAAAAGTAAGAACTACTATTTTAGATCCAGTAATAAAACATAAATATTACTCCAGAATCCTCGACTGTACACTGGATGTGAGTCATACGGAACAATTAAGTGTAGTTTTGAGGGTTTGTTTTATTGAAATACGTGAACATTTCATTTTATTTTGCCCTATAGTTGATTCTACTGGTGCTGGCTTGTATAACTATGTGACAGATTTATTAGTAGAATTAAATTTAAGTATATATGATTTGCGAGGACAAGGATATGATAATGGAGCAAACATGCGTGGAATACACAGTGAATTACAAACACGAATCCTAAATATAAACCTGCGAGAATTTGTTGTTCCTTGTTCGGCGCACTCATTAAATTTAGTTATTATCGATGCTGCTAAAATTTCTTTTGAGGTGTCCGGATTCTTCGACATTGTTCAAGAGATATATGTGTTTTTTTCCGCGTCAACCAAAAGATGGTAAATTTTGAAAACGTGCCTTACAGATGCAACTTTCAAACCACTATCTGATACACGCTGGTCCAGTAGAATAGGCGCTATAAAACCTTTGAGATATCAAATTGGTGAAGTTTATGTCGCTCTTTTGAAATTAATGGATGTATCCGCATCTTCAAAATATTTTAGTACATCACACCTAGCTCGATCGCTGGCAACAAAAATACAAAACTACAATTTTTTATGCTCTGTAATAATCTGGTACAATATTTTATTTAAAATCAATTCTCCAAGTAAATTAATGAAGAATCAAAGTATAAATCTGAAAGCTTGTTTAGACTGTCTAAACAAAATAAAATTATTTTTTTAGACTTAAGAGATGATAAGGGATTTAGCGAACTTCTTGTAGACGACAGGGAGCTGGCCGAAGAATCAGGAATTGAACCAAATTTTTTATGTTTACAAACAGTTTGTCAAAGAAAAAAGAAAAGACCGTTTGATTATAAAAGTACTGATGAATCAATAACAGACCCAAAAATGAATTACAAGTAAAAGTATTCTTCTCTATACTAGATACGACCTTATCATCTTTTAATGAAAGATTCAAGGAGTTGGAGTAATTTAATAACATTCTTAGATTTATTTATCGAATGTTCAGTTCGAATGAAAGAGAATTATGTAACTCGTGTAAAAATTTATCATTTTATTTGAAAGATGAATCACGTAAAGAATCAGATATTGATGCAAATGACTTATTTGATGAAATTATTCATTCAAAATGCCACTTACCAGAGCAAAATGAGTTAGATCCTCAGTTAATTCTTCAACACATTTTAGAGAACAATTTAATTTCAACCTTTCCAAATTGTGCAGTGGAAATTCGAATTGTTTTAACGCTACCAGTATCTGTAGCATCGGAAAAAAGGTCTTTCTCAAAGTTAACATTGATAAAAACTTTTTACGATCAACTATAGCACAAGAGAGATTCAGTAATTTGACAATTATGTACATAGAAAGCGACCTTATGGATTGTATTCCTTTAGACGAATTGATTAAATATTTTACAGAAAAAAAAGGCAAGAAAAGAGTGCTTCCAATGAGTTATTTTGTTCTTTTTTTTTGTTATGTAACATTTTTATTGTTTTGTCTGTTTTGTTATTGCTTTGCTTTTTTACATTCTTCGTTAATCCTTATATCTAAGATTTGTCAAGATCTTCTAAATGTTATGGGGATGAGTAGTCAGGTATCATGCTGATTAAAATCAGTACACTTTTTTTAATTTGAGCTTTCGGAAATACTCATTTCCTTTATTTGCAAACATCAAATGATAATGATGATTTTTTTTTGTGTGTACCCCCTTAACTGATGTATCAGTATCAAAATTAAATATAGGTATTAGCACGTATTTTGATTTTTTTATGTGTACCCACCCATGTATACATTTTTACTGAAAAAGGGGTAACGGGTGTAAAATTATATTTTGCCCACAGCCGGCCGCATGGCTTGGCGCGCCCCTGTCCATATAATTCAATTCATCATTAGAGTTTACCCACGAACGTGAGTGACCTTATAAAAGTTCTGCATTTCTTCATGTCGTTAAGTAAAATATGAAAATTCACAGAAGATAGAAACAAGAGACATATGCATTGGGTATAATAAGTTGGAAACTGGTGGCCGACTTACACTTGACTATAATAATTTTAATGTTTATCAGTTTGTATCCTGAATTTCATACACTTTTGTTTACCTGTTGACCAAAACAAAATTATATGTGAATCCCGTAATTTTCGCCACAAGATTCCGTACAGCATTCAGCTCTGAACTCCAAGGCTTTGCTGGTATCGTAGCTCCTGAAAAGGTATACATCATTCCTTCGTCTCCATATGCTACTTGTTGTCTAGGGATCGGGTGCCATTTTCCAAATACTCGAACCTGGAAAACAGTTTGAATTATTAGGATAACAACTATATGTGAAAACAGACCACAGTTTGATAAAAGTCTCCATATTCCAAATTTGGCAACAGATTAATGAATCGCATGGTGAGACATACTGGGATGAGATACGTGATACCTCCAAGGCCAGATGCGGACAGGAAATATTGTAGCGCGTGAGTTGCGTCATTACAATTAAACTTTTTTTTTTCAATTCGCGCCTTCAATCAAACTGACTGGATGAGTAAACCAGCTCGGTCAAAGGTGGTCTTGGGTCTGTCCTGAATCTGCTTCATGTTACAACTGTTGTACCACTGCATCTTTCTCTTTATATTCAGGCCACTGAATGCGACAGTGGTACACTCAGCCTACATTTTTTAATTATGATTTTGAGCCCGAACAATCAGTCGCAGCGCAGTCTCCAAAAATATGTCTTTACACCAACCTGTATGCTACATACTGCCACGTACTTCGAGTGTCCTTATTTTTAGTTGAATATAAGAGAAATAGAAAGTCTTGTGCCACGTATTTCTAACAGGCATAGACGTGGCAATAATGTTTTTTCTAATAGAAAAATGTTTAAACTTCAATTTAGTTTAGTTTGAAGCTGTTACTTGATAGGTATTGGTATAGTAGGTAATGAACCAAAATCGAAAAAAATTAAATTAAAAAGTGCTGTGCCAAGGCATTAGAACAAACTTCAGCGAGACACTAAATTATATAATTTTTTACTGTATTATTACTAAATTGTAAGCCAACGAAAAATGTTCCGAAGAGAGGACATACAAAACTTGTGAACAAATTGCCCCTTTGAGTGCTACATGAGAAATGATTTGTTTTGGGACAAATATTGGTCCCAAAACAAATCATTTCTCAATTTCGAAGGAAAAAATGAAAAAAAAACCTGCCAGGTGTGGGGTACGAATCTTTTCCTGTCAAAAACCAGAGCTTAAATCTGGTGCCTAGACCGCACGGCCAACTCGAAAGATAGTAGATATCAAAAGGATTTCCAACCTGTTCTACATTGGTATGGTTGCATTTTCCGAAAAAGGCCATACAAAACTTATGCACAACTTTTGCCCAGGCAGCATATCATTTTTCTTATGTCTATTGTGAGTACTAACATAATGAAAACATTTCTTTCTATTACTCAAAATTTTCAAATAGCATGGAGGGTCATGTGGCACATCGTTGAAAAGATGGTTCAATTCTCTTTCCAACCATCTGAATGTTTTTATCATTTCGTTGATTTGTTTTTTTTTCTCAATGTGCATTTGAAATGTATAGCATAAGTGCGGATCAGAATGGTTCCCTTATCTCCATAACTTTTAAACGGTTTTATATGAAACAATGGGACAACAAATATTTTTAATGGTATTACCGATCCTACTTTTTGAGAGAAGAAACATTACAATTACCCGACAGAGGGCGCTGGAAACATAACAACTTGACAATTTCGAAAGGCATAGGGGTCGAGTTGCACACCGTTGAGAAGGTAATTCAATTATAGTTTCAACCATGGTTGTTCTACGGAATCACAATTGCGATGAGTAACACTGAATACGGTCAATAGAGGAAGATTCATTATCTAAATGATTTTTCATTTTGGAATTCGTTTCAAAGCTTAATTAGGTAGGAATGTTGAATCCATACAGTAATCCAATTTTTTTAATTGATGCGGCCGATAGTTGAGGAAAATCCTTATTGAAGTAAACAAAAGACACTCAATTCACTAAATTATTTTCACTAAACTGTGTTTACAAAACCACGACACGTGTTTCGCTATACAATAGCCTTTTATAGCCTTTTCAAGAGATTATACCCAAATAATACCCAACTTATTTATTTTTAATGACCAAAATTATAGAGGGTATCATTTATCGGATTTAGTAAACTGATAATGAAGCAGTAACCTAGAAATGCCCATAATAAAATTGGATTATTTTGTCGATGTTTAAGAATTTCCAATGTGACAATGATTATAACATTACTCACCTGCTCTTTATTCTATCGCATTTGTATTTAAAGAAGATTTTCATTCTACTTCTAGTAGTATTATTTTGAATTTGAAACATTATCATGGTTCGTGTACGTCCTATCGAAAAGAAAACTGAAACAATCTACATTTTTGGTGAGGCCTGTGGAAACTGCTATGCAGCAGAGATAACTTTTAATGAAAAATTTCCAGATCATCCAATAAGAAGAATTTTTGAATCGAATATTTTATTGTCAAGAAGCATTAGGCGGACATTTCGAACACCTAATTCGTTAATTCACAACACTTTTGCTTCTTATTCTCAATGAATGAAAATCCTACATAACAGTTGTGTTTTTTGTTATACTTGACATTTCACATGCATATTGTGAAATAACGTATGAACGAAATGAAAAAAAAGATGGTTGGAAAGGAAATTGAATTGTGTTCAACAATGAGCCACTTGACCCCCCATGCCATTTGAAATTTTCTTATTGATGCCCCCCCCCTGGCCATCTATCTGGCAATCATGATGTCTTTCATTTCAAAATATAGTATAGTTAACAGGGGAGGGGGACTATAAAAAGCCGCACTTATGCTAGACATTTCAAATGCACATTGTGAAGAAACAAATCAATGAAATGATGGAAACAATTAGATGGTTGGAAAGAGGATTGAACTATCTTTTCAACAATTTGCCACATGACCCCCCATGCTATTTAAAATTTTGCGTCATCTATCGAGCAATCACAATATCTTTTATTCCAAAAAGTAGTATCGGTTCTACATCGAACCGTTCAAAAGTTATAAGGCGGTGAGGAGGGGGGGACCATAAAAAGCCGCAAAGTCACATATCAACAAAATGAAAAAAAATATAGATGTTTGGAAAGAATTATCTTTCCAACGATGTGCCACATGACCCCCATTGCTATTTAATTTTTTTTAAGTTGATGTGCCCCCTCCCGCGTCATCTATCGGGAAATCACAATGTCTTATATTTTTCAAGTAGTATCGGTAATATCGTACGATACCTTTTTTTTCATTGTTCTACGCCGAACCGTTCCAAAGTTAACAGGGGGGGGACTATAAAAAGCCGCACTGTATGGTTACCCAGTAAGTAATAATAGTGTTTCAGAACACACTTCTGCTCACGCACCATTTTCTGTTTCAGACTCGTTTGTGTACCATTCTTTCTCTGCAAAATAGTGTTGAGTTCTGCGTTATTCTATTCATTTATGTCTGGTATAGATAGCCTAAATGTGATGGGTATTCCTCCACGAAACATAAGCTTCAAATAATACTTTAAGTTCAATTCTATGCTAGTTTGCATTGTGCACTTATCAACGAATGGAATGTTTTTGGAACGAAGTTCCTTTACTTGGCTTCCTGTAGGTGTTGACTGGTAGAAATCGTCACGTAGGAAAAAAGCGTTACGCCCCCTCCATGCGACTTTTTTTCTCTCTGTCTCTTTCTATTATCTACGAGTCTGCATGACAATCGTCTAGCCCTTGCTCATACGATTCCGAAGGTGTACGAACTGCTGTTTTGCTTGCGGGAAATTCAAAATGATGCACGAGCGGTAGGATATCTATGCGAATACAAGTCGGATATTGGTAGGTAATACGTGGAAGATATTGTTGTTTCTTTTATATCTCTATATAACGTGTGTTTAAATGATTGTATCCTTTTTTGGACATAAATCCTTATGTTTTTAGTATGCCGAAGTATGCTTATATTGAATATGTCAATTTGATTTAATATAACGAATAGTATTATCAGGAATAAAATACCTTTCTCTGTGGCGGAGGAGTTTGACGAAGGATATACAGGTATAGTATGGTAAAAAATTGTAAAATTGTTTTTACCCGCTTTCTTAGTTGTTTGACCAACCTTCAGAAGTTAATGAAAACTTGCACGAGTCAAGATCACAGGGGCCTTACCTTCTATAGTGGGATCCGAAACCACTCTTGGGGCCTTGTCAATTTTTTCGCCAGCTGCGAACCCGAGCCGGGTGGAAACAATGGACACAAAACTAACGCTAGTACCACTGAGCCACAAGCGTATTACATGGTATAATGACAATTAAATGTGATGGAATAGAAAACGCCAACTTTCAAAGCGAAAAATATTGAGAAAAAAGAAACACAAAATGGTGGATGCACGAGATTGATAACAACATATTCTGCCACCTCGATATTAATTGATTTATTGGATCGTTTGGAACCATGGAGGGAGCATAACGCTTTTTTCTTATGTGACGATTTCTACCAGTCAACACCTACCGCAAGCCGCTTAAAGGAACTTCGTTCCTGACGGGGGTCCCTCGACCGCACACGATTTTTTTTCTACGATTCCTCCATTATATTGAGAGTTCAACATAATATTCTTTACATTCCAGGATAAACTCGATGAAAAATAAACTCAAAACACAATATATTTTACAGCAAAAAATTCGCGAAAACTACGCTGTTAAAGTTTTATTTAATCGCATCCCAAGGGTAAAATGTGAAACAGCAAATACCCGAACTCAATTTGAAATATGCATCAGTGATTATACTTGAAGAGGAACGTTATTCTCAGGCTGAAAATTTCCTTCCAACAAAAGTTTCTCGGAGAGGCCCCAGAAGTCCTTCGTTACAATTATTCATTTTTTTTTCTTTTCATCAACTCATTTCAGAGTTTACTCTCAGACTGAACGAACTTCTTTGTATAGACTCGAAGCGGATTGCGGGAATGGAAGAGGTTAATTGGGGTTCTACTCGTGTATTCGATTATTGTTGAAAATACGTGAAAAAAATACGGGATATGAAGGATCTTGTCTGAACTCCAACAAAGGTTTGAACAGTTTTACTCATGCATCAATAATAATATCTTTATTGTACCATATATCCACATATCATTAATACAAATGGCGAAGTTTAGCCAGAGGCTATTGAACTCAACTGATTGACCTTTACTTACATTAATCTTTCATTAATCCCAAACGCAATATTCTTCAATCCAAATATGTGAAATTAAATAAATCCTTAGACAATTGTTTTTCCAATAAATATTGTTTTAGACAAGCTTAAAATCTAATTTGATTTGATATCCCAATTCCCAATTTGAGGACCTATTGTATTATATTATTTTGTTAGGATCCGAGAATATACATATACAGTGCGCGCGTAAAGTTTGGAAACATGAAGATATCTTTGACAAGATACAATAACAAAATTTTGGTTAGGTATATTAGATGGACCAGCCATTTTAAATTTTACATTTTCGACGTTGCCAAATATACAGTTTCTGAGATATACGAACAATATTTTTATTTTTAAAGGGACAACTCGTATATTTTATAATTTTCTGTTACAGTGTTCCATTGTCGATGCAGCATACAAACTGTTAATGGCCAATATTGACCATTAATTTTAAGAAATTAGGAAAAACATTTTTATTTTTTAATTAATATTGCAGTATACACAGCAAACAATACCTAAAGAAAAAAATTAAAGGAGATGTTCAATATGACCTCCCAGTCTTTGGAAACAGAAATCCATTCTGAATGAAAATTCATCCAAGACTTTTGTAATCGTTTCCGGAGAAATTAGTGCTATCTCCTCTGTAATTTTGTCATTCAGTCCTTGGATAGTCTGTGGCCTATTCACATACACTTAGATTTCTAAATAACCCCACAACGAATGAGAGGTGTCAAATCCGGAGATCTTGCTGGCCATTCGATAGCTCCTCTTCTTCCAATCCAACGATTTGGAAATGTAATGTCGAAAAACTCATGAACGTTTCAAAGATAATGGGGAGGCGCTCCATCTTGCTGAATCCAAATTGATCTATTAACGATATGAGGATTTATATCATCAGGAAAGAGTTTGGCTAATTCTGGAATTAACTCTAATTCTAAAAATGCCCAGTATTCTTCACCTGTCATGGTTCTATTCCAAAAATAAGGTCCAATAATGGTATTGATAATAATTCCTGCCCACACATTGATCTTTTTGTGGATACTGCGTATATGCCTCCACCATCCAATGAGGATTTTAGTTTGACCAGTACCTGCAGTTTTGTTAATTGACCGTGCCATTTAACTGGAAAGTAGCCTCATCAGAAAAAAGGATGGAATAAAGAAATTAAGATTAGTATCAAATCTATTCAACACTGTTTCACAGAACTCCATTCTGCGATATGGATCGCCTTCATTCATTTCCTGTACCAATTGTACTTTATAGGGATGCCATTTTTCTTCTTTGAAATATTTACGAACAGTTGTTTGACTGATGTGATTTTCGGTTGCAACAACTCTAGTAGCCTTATGAGGGTCTCAATCATCGACAAAAAAATGTCAGTTTTTGTTTGCTCTGGAATAGCAGGGCGGCCACTTTTTGGGAGTTCTCGTACATGTCCACTTTCCTCAAATTTATGAATAATTGTAGATACGGTACCACGTGCTATATGAGTTCTGTCTTCATACATGTTATTAAATATTTCATATACCTCTTCGTGTGTTCCGTGTCCTACAAATAATGTTGCAAAAAGCATACTCAAATTTCATAATATTATGGTATTACCTATCACCACATCCTTTTAATATCGAAATTTCAATTCTTCGGCGCTCTGTTAAATGTACCATCGTATTTTACTATGATTTTTATCGCTGGTAAGCCTATTTTCAAAAAACTATCACGACGTACCTACTGACAGTAAATCACGACGTACCTACTGACAGTGAAACCTACTTGATTTAACGAAATGAAACCGATATTTATATCATGTTTATCAGTACAAAAACAGCAAAGACTTTCTTAAACTTTAACAAATACCCATTTTATTTTCTCTTTATATCAATATCAATGGTTGCAATAAAAATATTTTTCCCAATTTCTTAAAATTAACGGTCAATATTGGCCTTTAACAGTTGCTACATCGGCAATGAAAAACTGTAACAGAAAATTGTAAAATATACGGGTTGTCCCATTCAAAAATAAACATATTGTTCGTATATCTCAGAAACTGTAGATTTGGCAACGCCGAAAATATAAAATTTAAAATTGCTGGTCTATCCAAAATACAAAACCAAAATTTTGTTATTGTATCTTACTGGGTGTCAAATATATCTTCATGTTTCCACACTTCACGCGCGCACTGTATAGACATAACGAATTTATATGGAAAGAATTGGCCACCTCGAAGATGTAAAGTTATTTTAAAAAGTCGAATAATGCATACGAAACAGTTACCAGATGTGGTTGAGGAGAAAATCCATTAAGTAACCTGTCAAGAGTTGAAAACAGAACTAATAAAGAAGGTTCTTTATGAACTGAATGTCAACACGCATGATTCCATGCTGCTCGAGATAGACAACTGAGTAAAGAATACATACTTTAAATCTCGAATTTATGACGCTATAAAAATCAAAAACATGTTGACGCATCCGCTAAGATTCAGTTTTAATGTATAAAGGCATTCATTAATTACCTCGTGGACAAAGACATTGAATAAAACAATCCAGATGAGTGGAAATAATGTTTACCATGTGTGTTCAACCCTACGACTGGCTGTTGAAAAATACGAGCAAAGGTTTTTTTAATCGTCCCGAGAGTCTAACCGCTTATAAATCAACGATATAAAATTGTCATCAATACCCGCTAATGGCCCCGCATATGGATATAAAAACTGTCATCCTTACCCCTCTACGTGGGAGACATGATGAGAACTAACACGGTAAACGTCATCACTAGCGGACTATAAAAGGATTGAAAAATAAAAATTCTCCCTCATTCACAGTCTTCCATTCGAATTCGATGTACCAACTTTTAATACTCGACGTAGTCAGAGGAGAAATAATTGAAATAACTAAAATGTATAATTAAGTATTAGACAATTATCGGAAGGGGAAAATGTTTGATCTAGAAAGTGCGCGTTATTATTTAATTACTAAAATAGTAACTAAAGAAAATATTGAAGAAATTAATAATCATAATTTAGAACTCGAATGATAAAATATTGTTCGTGTGATCCAGAATCTGAAACAGAAGAAAATGGTGAGCTATATTTTTTTTGTTTGTATTACTTCGGCAAATTATATACAGTGTGGTTGAAAAAAGCTGAATTTATTTGTAACTAGTTTAGACAGATTATTTCATATGGAAATACTGTTGTTTATCTCAAAGTAATTTGGACATTGTTGTATTCTTGAAATTTCAGTTCTTTCATACAGGGGCTTTAGAAAATGTATACAACTTACCGTCAGTTGTTACGCAATTATCAATCAGGTTGTATTACTTATTTGGAACATGTGTTCAGTACTTTGGAAGTACTGGAGTTGCATTGATTAGAAGTCATACCATACAGTGTGTATTTGTTGTAAAGAAGTATTTTTTTTATTAATATAGTTTGTTTTTACAAGTGCTTTAATTATTTGCATAGTTTCCTTAACAATACTTACATATATATTAGGAACGATTCCAGCTCTCTGAAAATTATAACATCTATATATATATATATATATATATATTGGGAGTACGATGTTTATATGCCGCTCGAAGAAAATCGCCAGTGAGTTTTTATAAATCATTCACACCCAGTATATCCCTTCATAAACTTGGTAACAACAACTCAACCAATTAAATTATAGTGTGGGGTTTCTAATTAAAGAACACCCTATATTGGGTTATAACATTTGGTGTTGCAGATGTGGTGTGTTTATTCATAACACCCTGTATATAGCCGGATATTACAATTTAAACAGAGTAAAGGTGCAATAGTAATAGGAAAAAGGAAAGCGATAAGCGTAAGAATAATTATATACTGAACCCCTTTTACACAACGAATTTAGATTCAGTAATAACTTTTAGAATCACAGGACAGGTATAGTATATCCTTCCCGAATAATTCATCTTCGGCTCAAAATATAGGGTGCGTTCAAAATCGTACATATTATAATGTTGAATTATGAAGGAAACCGGAAAAATAAGTGAATATTCCACGTATGAAGTATAAAGGGTGAGTCAAGCTGAACGCCTCGGACTCTCATGGCCAAAAGGTATTTTTTTTCAGTGAACGTTCTGGGGAAGTATCTGAACTACATTTTAAAAATAATGATTTTTAGATAAGGTATTTGAAAAGAGCGTGACATATCAAAGTTATATTTTTTTAAATGGAACACCCTGTATTTTCTTGCATTTTTGAATTCTTTGAGAAAAAAAAAGCTGTCTTTGCTGAAGATCCCTATACCTAACTCTCTCCGTTTGTTAGATATTCAATTTTTTCACAAAATGTAACGTCAAAGAAATTCAATATCATTGAAATTAGCCACGGCATGTGTACGTAATTTCAACCGGTCACTCAAATCCCTTTCAGCTAGTTACTGTGGCTTGAGTAGACGATCAATATTATACAGTGTGTTTATATTATTAGGAACACTTACCGCATATTGGAACTCCAATAACTTTGTTATTTCAAATAGAACACCCGATATTTTTCCACGTGACAAGATTCACCTTTTCATTTCCTTTTGAACCATATAATATTTCCCTATACCTAAATATGGTGCTTCAGGAGTTATCGAAGCCTTTTCGAAATCTGATGAATTTTTTGAATTAACATAATTTCATTCAGTAGTCTGATGTCATATACTTGAGGAATATGTTCAACTCTGTTCAATTGTTCCAAGTAGACTCCTGTCAAATAGCGTAATATTTTGTCAAAAGTTTGTGTTGAATTCGTCTTGCTCTTGTGTTCTCAGATTTGAGAAGTAAAATGAAAAGTGTTACACTTGAAGAAAGAATCAACATGATTTTAACCATTGGAGAGTGTTACGAAAATTGCTTATTAGCGTCGAGGGGTTTATTCACAAAAGTATCCAGATCAAGAGCATCCTGATAAAAATGTATTTGAAAGATTATTGGCCAGATTTCGAGGAACAGGTAGTATAGAGTACACTTGTTCGAGAGATATCGTAACCAGTGACTGGGAATGAGGAACTCAATTTCGAAGTTTTGCAATATGTGATTGAAAATCCCAATACCAGTACTAGAGCCATTGCTAATGCAACAAGTATAAGTCAGTCGAGTGTTAGCAGAATTATTAGAAAACACAAATATCATCCAAACCACATTTAGCTGCATCAATATCTTTATGGAAGGGACTTTGAACGCAGGCTAGATTTCGGTTTATGGTATCTTGAACGGGTTGGCAGAGAGATGAACTTTTATGAACATATTTTATTCACAGACGAATCAACCTTCCATAACACTGGTCTGGTGAATCGACATAACTTTCATCATTATGACACCGAAATCAGACATTTATTTCGAACCGTCGATCGCCGGAACCGGTGGAGTGTTGACTCATTCGGTGGAATCATAGGAGACACCATAATTGGTCCTTATTTCTTTGACGGGCATCTGGATGAAAGGACATTTTCAAGATTCATAAAAATAGATTTTTGGAATCTTCTGGAAAATATTACTTTGCATATGATACAGAAGATGTGGCTACAATAAGATGATGCTCCGGAACATTTCAAACGTGTTGTCAGGAACTATCTGGACAGAAAATTTACAGATGAATGGATAGAGAGAGGTGGTCTTTATATCTGGCCAGCGAGATCGCCTGATCTAACACACTTGGACATTTTTTTATGTGGATATATCAAGGAGATTGTCTACAGTACACCACCCACTACTCCCGATGATATGAAAGTGAGGATTAGAAATGGCTTCCAAACAGTAACTCAGAAGCTCATTCGAAAAATGAATAAGATGCTGTATTGAAGTAGATGGTGGTCATGTCGAACATGTATTATAATTTTTTTTATTTTCCCGTGAACTCTAATCTTTCGATATTGTTTTTTTTTAATAAAAACCAGTAACCCCAAAAATACTAGATACAGGTGGACCAATATAACAATGCTCTAATAATATTGAAGAACTATTCTTCAGTATTCAACATCAGAGTACTAGATGAAATAATGTTAATTCAAAAAATTCCTCGGATTTCGAAAAGGCTTCGACAACTCCTGAAGCACCACATTTAGGTCTAGGGAAATACTATATGGTTCGAAAGGAAATAAAAAGGTTAATCTTGTCACGTGGAAAAATATAGGGTGTTCCATTTGAAATAACGAAGTTATTGGAGTTCAAATATGCGGTAAGTGTTCCTGATAATATAAAACACAATGTATACTATTGATCGTCTACTCAAGCCACAGTAACTAGCTGCAAGGGATTTGAGTGACTGGTCAATATTTCGTACACCTAATTCCAATGATATTGAATTTCTTTGACAACGTTACATTTTGTGAAAAAGTTGAATATCTCACAAACGGACACAGTTAGGTGAAAACTATTCCCGCATAAAAACCAGTCGATAACTTCGCTGACCGCTTAATAGCATAAATTACAGTAAACCACTACAGATTATACTTTATCGGGTTTGGGGTATAGATAATAGAATCTATTAGTAGAACAGTGGTGTAGTGTGTGTTTGGGCAGAGGCAGACATATATGGTGAACAACTGCAAGAGAATTTTTGTGCAGTAGTCGAAAGTACCATCTATATAAAATTTCTGGCTCAACAAATCTGCTTTAAATTTATACAACAACCAATGAAAGTTCTTAATACTAATCATTTATCATTTATTGGGCCACATAGGTTCAAAATAGCAGGTAGATTTTGTTAACGAGTTTGAAATATTATATATAAGAAAGAAAGCTTGCAAACTCGACCTTCTAGAAAGTTTGGAGATCAATATTAAACAAAAAGTTGCTTGGATTAATTTAAATAATTATTATTTGCTGAATTTGTTTCACCGAAGATCAAACAGTAGAAGTGAATGTGTTTTGCTTGCTATTTTGATGTGATTTTCGAATGATATCCCGTACATTTTCAAAGATGTAACAAAAGTTCGGAAAACTCTTTTTTAATATTCAAAAATAACAAAACAAGAAGAAAAAATGGTACATTGACAAAGTGGAAAAACCCAGTTTTCTTTACGAATTAGTGACTTCGGAGTGTTTGTTGAAGCCATTTTTTGATAAATCCGAACTTATTCCAAATCATTGATTTACATGAACATGAGTAACAATTAGTGCATAAAGAAAAATATAATATTCTCATATTTGAAAAGTAGTACAATCAATTCTCATTGATTTGAGGAAAATTATTTCTATAATACGATTTTCTGTGACGAATGAAATTTTATTTCAGAAAAAGGTTTCTCAGATGTGGAAATCACAAATATGTTGAGCTGCAAAAGGATCACATTTTGTTTCTCAACTCAAGCAAATATTTCACTTACATTGGGAAGTTTACACAATTCATAGAAAAGGGGTTTACACTCAACGGAAAGATCTTCTAAACACCTCGCTTCACAGCCTTCAGTAGCAATCAGCAAATATTTCATGATTCATTCTTGAATGTGAAATGTGGAAATTCCCAATGTAAGACATTTGCTTCGGTAGAAAACTGCAATAAGAAACAAAATAAATTAATTCCACATCTGGAATTCCAAATTTTATTTTTTATACGAAATGAAAAAGCGAAAATCCAAAATTTTCCTTCAAATCCAGTACAGTCTTCATAAAAATCAATTATACAAATGTTCGAACAGATTTAGGAAGACGAAATCTAATTGTTTATCATAACAATCCCTTCTAAATCCTTCAATAATCTCCTTTTCCAGATAGTTCACTGAAATAAAAATAGGCTAAGTCACATTTGGAGTAGAAGTATAAATATCCGCCTATGGTCGGCATTTTCGACCAAAGCGCAAATCCTTTTATGTTTTATCAGGGGTGGATGATAAACCCCATCATCATCCAACTAAGAATAGTATATGACAAGTGACAGATCGCTCATTTCTGTGTTCTAGTAAATATAACCTATTTGCCTATTTTCAATTTGAAATGTGTTTTATTTTGCGATCATGGAGATGAACGGAATCGAAAGCATCGACAGCATTGCAAGTATGTCGTGGCATTGTCAAAGAATTTGATGATCTAATATTTCTATCATGGATTTTTGTTTTAAGCACAAGTTTATTTCGCAATATTCAAAAAGATACTCTAATTTGAGCCATCCTAGACCATTAAAGAAAGTAGAATCTATCATATCTACCAATCTATCTTATACCACATATCAGCCGACAACAAAAATTAGGAATTTTTTGGAGTTTGTTGGCTGTAATTCGATCCAAACAAAGATAATGTGTCAGGCAGCAATAAGACATAAAACCAGTGACTCGTATATTTTTTTTAAACCGCATGAGAATTAATTCTTGTTGGCATCAAGTAATTTGAGTCTGAAATAACAAGCCTTAGTGATATTCATAACGTATTTTTCAAATCGTATGTCCTCATCAACCCAAACTCTCAACCACGCCACTTTATGATCAATTTCAATATTCATATGAGACTTCAAAAACTCGCGCTTTCGAGCAGAATAAAACAAGTTTGGATTTGGAGCTGACTTTCATTTTTTGATTCAGTTAATATGTGACGTTGCGAAGGTCAATTATTGATCTGATGCGTTGCTTCTGCGTAATTTTCAGGAGAAAAGTTGGACAGCAATTGGGTGTCATCGGGATAACAAGTAACGATGAAAGTATTTGTTTTATTCAGTAAATCGAAAGTGTAAAAGAAGTGGTCGTAGGCCTGAACCCTGAGCATCTCCTGATGGTATATTTTGCATGCTTGATAGATCACTGCCTAGTATCACTTGATGTCGTCTACCTTTCAAATAACACTAGAAGAACTGCAACGTTAAGTCTGTAATTTCTAACGTTTTAGCTTCTTCCCTTCGGAAGTGACAAGAAATTGTGTTTTAAACGTGAAAAGGAATTGAGTTATCTTTTCAACAATGTGCCACTTGACCCCCCATGCTATTTCAAATTTTCAATCCATCTATCGTGCAATCAAAATGTATTTCATTTCAAAAAGTAGTATCAGTGATATCATTCAATACGTTTTGTTTTCATTGTTCTACGTCGAACCATTCAAAAGTTAACAGGGGAGGGACTATTAAAAGCCGCACGTATTTTTCTTTTATGTATGACCTCGCATAACTTTTCACAAAGTAGGGTATACCTCGATGGTCCCATTTGGATTTGAAAAAAAAATTCAACTCCTAAGGGTAGGGAAATGGGGGATGATTATTGGTTCACCCACTAAATTTTTACTTCTTAACCGATTCTACCACGCAAAACTTTGTACTGGGTTATCCGATTCAGATGAATTTTTCTTCATTGTATAGGGTAGGCTTGAAAGTTGGTCCCATTTGAATTTGAAAAAAAAACTACACCCCTAAGGGTAGAAAAGTAGAGGATGATTCATCGATTTTCCACCTGTGAATCAATTCTGTTGAAACTTGGCACACATGTGTAGTTCTGATGACACTACAACATAATGGAGGCCCGGAATTAATCTGATGATGGAGACGGAAGACAGAGATCTTCTCGAAGGTCCACAGCAACTACCTCGTGTTTGGGGTATTGCGTACATATATAAATACATGTCCAGACTAACTGACTGACTGATTGACTGATATAAGATCAACGCCCAGTTTTTGGAAATTCAAAATTGGGATTGGAAGTTTGTATACGAATTCCGTTGGCTTTCAAGTTGCGGTCATAAAAATTGATATTTGAAGTCTTTGTTACAAATAGAAGACATTTTTATTTCAGTGGTTTTAGAAATTCAACCCCTAAAGGGGAAGGGAATTTGGGGATTCCGCTAATTTACAAGTTAGGGTCATAAAAGTTGGTATTTGAGGTCTTTTTAAGGAATAAAGAAATATATGTTTCAATGTTTATATAAATGCAACCCCTAGTGGGGTGGAAGTTATTATGAGGGTTCCGTTAGTTTTGAAGTAAGGGGCATAAACATTGGTGTTTGTTACAAATAAAGAATTACGTGTTTCAGTATTTTAAGAAATTCCGTCTGTAAAGGGATGAGTGAATTTTTAATAGTCGTCACAAAAGATACAAAGTTCAACGCGAACGAAGTCGCTGGTACCAGGTAGTTGTAGTATAAAACAGTTGATAGTTGAAGTAAGGTGGGTAAGTAAGCATTTTGAAAGTAATCCAAATCAAGTAAGTATCATTTAGTTTAATTTTAGCCACAAAAAAATTAAAAAATAAAAACTTTTTAACAAAAAATTAAACCGACCAAAAAAAAACTGAGAAGCAAAAAATAAAATGAACCTTTTTAGTCTCAATAACTGAACTCCTAAACTAATGTGAGTAACTAATTTTGAGTCGGCGCAAAACAAACAATCAACGAAGATCATTAAATTACTTTGAAGAAATGATCAAAACAAAATAACATTAAAATGCAACGTGAAATCTCTAGCGATAAACAATAACATTCCAAAAATGCGCTCTCCGCACGACCACTCGCAACGACATGTGCCCTCACGTGTGTGTCCGTTCGGGTAGATGTCTCGCTGATATTGACATCGAGAACGCTCGGCAATTTCCGGCGAAGGGACGCGCCGCCGCCGCGCACTCCGCAGCCATTATTTTACGCTTTACGTAATTAATTTGCTTGTTTGTTTGTTTGACGCCGAATCAGAATTAGTTACTTACATTAATTTAGGAGCTTAGTTATTAACACTAAACAGGGTCAGTTTATTTTTTGCCTTTCAGTTTCTTTTTTCATCGGTTTAATTTTTTGTTGAAAAGTTTTCATATTGGTATTTGAAGCAGCAGGAAAAAAATTGTAAGTATTACAAAGGTCATTAAAATCAGGGATGAAGATAATAATTCATGTTGAAAAATGAAACATTCTCAATTGAATATTGAATAGAAATATTTTACTGTGAATTGAAAAATCTTCGATGAAATTGAAGTTATTTTTTGTGAATGTCTAACAGAAAACAACTACTTCCCCGGCTAAATCCCCGCTGGACGTTGAACTACATCTGATAGATATTCTGAAAAGACCCTAACGCAATAGAAACAGTGAAATTGCTTCTAGAAAATATGTTTTCCATTTCTTCCGGTCTTCCCGATGATCGTGAAAGCGTGAAATAGATTTTCGTCGACAAAAATGTATTGAAGACCTAGTGAATGCGATGCCTCTCTTGCGTCAATGTTACAAATGATTTCTGGTACTATCTTTTGGAAAACATTCTTCATTGCCTCATTCATCTATATGAGTTCTCAATTAGGACTGGAATAGAAAATCAAATAATTATCTGAATAAAAATGCAAATTTTCAATTTCAGATTCATTCAATTGAGTTAGGGTCCATTAAGAATATATTTCAGATGTAGTTCTTGTTAGAGCTGAAGATGTTATGTTTAAAATTTGATCTCGACTCGACTACTCGGGAGATACCCTGTATAACTCAACTACAGTTGAAGTGATCGATTATTAGTTGTCACAAGTTGTCATCCGTATATTCCATACATCATTTTATATATTTCACGATTGTTCATTATTCAAATAAACTTCGTTTAATTGGCTCATTATTGGTATCGATTCCCTGCCTGGAATACTCAGCTTAACAGGTTACGGGCCCAGAAAACCCAGGAACACCAGGAATCCCAGAGACACCAAGACACCTGCACTGAAATAGCCAAATTTGAATTGTGTGTTATTACTTGTTCAACATGAGTTTTTCGAATCTATCCAGAATTGAATCTCTCAGCAAGGAAAATTATGACACATGGAAGATGCAGATGGAGGCTTTGTTGGTAAAGAACGACGCATGGGCGTATGTTTCTGGTGATTGTCCAAAACCCAAATTGAAGGAAAATGATGACAATTCGAGGAAAGAGTTGGAAATATGGATGAAGAATGATGCTAAGGCGAAATCGGATATAATATTGTCGATTAGTCCCACGGAACTGAAGCAAATCAAGGGTTGCGCAACTTCGCGCGATGTCTGGCTAAAACTGGAGAATATCTATCAATCCAAAGGGTCTGCTAGGAAAGCTACACTTCTGAAACAGCTTACTCTGCAACGCATGTGAGAAGGTGATGATTTGCGTGAACACGTTAACAGATTTTTCGATGCAGTAGATAAACTGAATGAAATGGAGGTGGAAGTTAACCCTGACTTATTGGCAATCATGTTGTTATATAGTTTGCCTTCCAGCTTCGAGAACTTCCGGTGTGCAATAGAATCCAGAGACGAACTCCCTTCTCCAGAAATCCTTCGCATAAAGATCATAGAAGAAAGTGACGCAAGGAAGAGTGATGCAAGAAATGGGATACAGAATGCGATGTTTGCAAATAAGAAATTCACCAAGTGGAGGCCCCAGAATAAATCTACAACTGAAAAACTTGGAACTAGCAGCAATTCGAATATGAATTCAATTGAAACATTTGAGTATCGTTGCCATAGATGTAGAAAAGTTGGACACAGAGCTTCAGAATGCAAACGTGTAGGAAAAATTCAACAACCTTCTGCCAAATGTGCCGAGAATGTTTGTTTGTGTGCATCGGACGCTTTTCCAGTTGGTATACCCGATAACAAACAAAAATGGTGCATCGACAGTGGTGCTACATCGCATTTGTGCAACGAACTCAATTTTTTTTCGGAAATTAGTGATTCCCTCCACGAAAAACTCAATCTTGCAACTAATGTGTCGACAGAAATCTTCGCGAAAGGAACAGTTTCATTCCTTGCGGACGTTTATGGTGAAGCAAAAAATATCACATTGAATGATACTTTGCATGTGCCAGAACTTCGAACGAATTTGTTATCAGTTCAAAAAATTACCAAGAATGGATTTGATGTTTTATTTAAAAAAGAGAAAGCATTAGTTCTTGACACTGACGGAAATGTGAAACTCGTCGCAGACCGCATTGGTGACTTGTTTTATGTACGTGAACAAAGGACACATTTAAATGGAATCACACCGAATTCAGCGTTCATTTCACAAAATCCAGCAAATACCCTTGAAAAATGGCATAGACGTCTTGGAAATTTGAATTTTAGGGATCTTTCAGAAGTTATCCGAAAAAGATTCATAAAAGGTCTCGAAGTAGAACAAGCTTCAGAAAAATTCGAATGTGACATTTGTGTCAAAGGAAAAATGACTAGAGCTCCTTTTCCGAAGAGATCTGAAAGAGTAACAGAACTATTGGATTTAATCCATACAGACGTGTGTGGTCCTATGCGTGTCCAATCGAATGGCGGAGCAAAATATTTTGTGGAATTCATCGATGATCACTCGAGATGGTGCGAAGTACGATTCATTTCTTCGAAAAGTGGAGTTATCGAAATTACCAAGGAATTTTTGAAGATGGTCGAGAATCAAAAAGGAAAAAAGATCAAGTGCATTCAGTCGGACAATGGGCGTGAATATATCAGTAAGAAGTTTGAGAAATTGTTGAAAGAAAACGGCATTACAAGACGTTTGACAGTACCCTACAACCCTGAACAAAATGGTATAGCGGAAAGGAAAAACCATACACTCATTGAAACGGCACGTTGCCTACTCATACAGTCCAGCCTACCACCGTCATTCTGGGCTGAAACAGTTAATACGGCAAATTATATTAGAAATCGTTGTCCAACTGAAAGCCTTGATGGAAAAACACCCTATGAAATATGGACAGGTAAAACGCCTGATATTACTTACTTCAGAGAGTTTGGTTGTCCGGTGTTCATCCTGAATAGAAAACCTAGGAAAGACAAACTAGGAGCAAGGTGCAATGGAGGCATATTTTTGGGATACTCAGAACAAACTAAAGGCTATCGAGTTTGGATAAGTACCTAGTGAAAAGATAATAGAAATCACTAGAGACATACAATTCTCCGAGAAAACTGACAAATCCATCGAAGAATTTCCCGATTTCATTCCAGAAGGTATGTCAAATTCATTAGAATCCGAGGAACGTTTGGAAACACCCATTTCCTACATTGAAATGAAACCCATTGGAGAAATAAATGACATTGAAATTGATGATGGAGTGCGAGACGCCGGGGAAAATGTCAATATTCATGAAAACCCTGAAATTCAAGAAATGCCTGAGGGAATTCACGATGATTCATTTGAAACCAGACGAGGACCCGGTAGACCAAAAATAGTCAGGTCCGGTTCAAGGGGAAGACCTCAGAAGGAATACAACTACCTGCCACCATCTACCATGAATATCGAAGAATTAGAACCAGAACAAGTTTTTGTCGCTGAAGTACCTATGAAACAAGCGACCAGTGGATCTGAAGCTTCACAATGGTATGCAGCCATGGGAGAAGAAATGAAGTCGATTCTAAAAAATGATTCATGGATACTCGTGAATCGTCCCGGAAATACCGATATCATTGGTAGTCGAATTGTTTTGAGGAACAAGTACAAAGCCGATGGTACGTTTGAACGAAAGAAAGCAAGGCTAGTAGCTCAAGGTTTCAGCCAACAGCCTGGCGTACATTTCAACGAAACTTTTGCGCCTGTCGCGCGATTGAGTTCAATACGACTCATTGTAGCTTTAGCAGCTAGTTTCGGAATGCAAATTCATCAGCTTGACGTTACATGTGCTTATTTGAATGGTGAGCTTGAGGAGGAGATATATATGGAGCCACCCAGGCAACTCACTGATATTCTTAAAATAATCAACGAAAACGGAAATACTGAGGCTGATATTGAAACGAAAGCGAAAAATATGCTTAAAAATCTACAGAGTGGTAATAAAGTTTGTCTTTTGAGGAAGTCTTTATACGGACTACGCCAAGCAGGAAGGAGTTGGTATGAAAAACTGAATAAGGTATTGAAATCTATTGGAGCCGTACCTACCAATGCTGATCCTTGTGTGTATCGATTGAAAGAAGGGGAAGATTTAACCTCAATCACGATTTATGTGGACGACATCCTGATTGCTTGTCGAAATGAAGCAATACTTTCCGAAGTGAAAAGTAAACTTTCTGGGATATTTCAACTCAAAGATTTGAAAGAAGTTGGCTACTGTCTGGGAATTGAATTCTCACGAAATGAAAACAAAATAGCGTTACATCAGAGAGGTTATATCACAGATTTGCTACAGCGTTTTGGTATGTCGGAATCCAAACCAGTGAACACTCCTCTGGATCCAAATGTGAAGTTGTTGAAACCAGTGGGATCTACTACTGATGAAGAATTGAGGGTACCGTTCAGAGAGTTGGTAGGCGCTTTAACTTATTTGGCTGTGACGACAAGGCCGGATATCAGTTTTGCTGCCAGCTATCTAGGTCAGTTCAACAATTGTTACGACAAAACCCATTGGACTGCTGCAAAACGTGTACTTCGTTACTTGAAAGGAAGTTTGGATTTGGGTATCATCTACAAACCAGACTCTGTGAACCTCTGAAAGGATTTGTTGATGCTGACTGGGGTAACAATCTCGTTGACAGACGATCCTATACAGGATATTTTTTTATTTTCTCCGGTGGACCTATATCTTGGGATTCGAAGAAACAGCGGACAGTTGCGCTATCATCAACCGAGGCTGAATATATGGGATTGACAGAAGCTGCCAAGGAAGCCATATATCTACGTCAATTTTTATCAGATTTGGACTTCGAAGAATTGAGAAATATCTGCGTTTTCAAAGACAATCGAAGTGCTCTAATGCTTGCAGAGAATCCGATTTTTCATGCTAGAAGCAAGCATATAGACATTCGTCATCATTTTATACGTGAAGCACTCAATGAGAAACATTTCAGATTGCTTCATACATCTACAAATGGCAGATATTTTGACAAAGGGTTTGCCCAAACCTAAACACAATTTATGTATACAAATGTTGGGAATGGGAATCGCAGTGAAGAAGTAGATGGCGTGTCTCGAGGGGAAGTGTTAGAGCTGAAGATGTTATGTTTAAAATATGATCTCGACTCGACAACTCGGGAGATAACCTGTATAACTCAACCACAGTTGAAGTGATCGATTATTAGTTGTCACAAGTTGTCATCCGTATATTTCATACTTCGTTTATTTGGTTCATTATTGGTATCGATTCCCTGCCTGGAATACTCAGCTCAACAGTTCTTATCCAGCGTGGCTTTGGCCGGGAAAGTAGTTGTTTTCTATTAGACATTCACAGAAAATAACTTTATTTTTATCGCGGATTTTTTCAATTGACAGAAACATATTTCTATTCAATATTCAATTGAGAATATTTCCCTTTTTATCATGAATCCCCCACAAGAGGTTATCTTGAACGATGGAAGATAGTGACTAAAGTTTATCTTCCAGTTGCAGATGATCCCACATCTAATTTTATGAACATCCTGTTCATATTTTCAAACGAATCAAGATATTACCTCTTTGAGCACATACACACATACACACAATCCTAAAACTCTCTGTCTCGGTTTTATACTACTGAAATAATGGATGAATCTAGACTATAAAAAATCTCATCGGCTTCCCAAACATTTGAGTGCAGTAGAGACAAAATGAGATACAATGAAAACTTTGGCAAAACTTGGAACGTGAGAATTTGAAACTACCCATTGCTCATATGACTGGTATGATATAAAACTATCACAACAGATTATCCAACTCCTAATTCCCCTTCATGAACCATCATGACCACATAAAATTACCTGCACACATAAGTATAATTGGTAGCTCAACCAAAAATGTGTCACGAAAATCAAGTGATTATTTTCTACCAATGGATCGAATTACACAAGTTCGCAAAATTAAACTTTAGTAGTTCAATGTCCAGCGTGGCTTCAGCCGGGAAAGTAGTTGTTTTCTGCCAGACATTCACAAAAAATAACTTTATTTTTATCGCGGATTTTTCAATTCAGAGAGAAATCTTTCTATTCAATATTCAATTGAGAATGTTACCCTTTTCAACATAAATAACCCACAAGAGATTATCTTGAATGATGGAAGATAGTGACTAAAGTTTATCTTTCAGTCGCAGATGATTTCACATCTGATTTTATGAACATCCTGTTCATATTTTCAAACAAATCCATAATAATTCAATTCTTCAACTAGACTTGTTTTCTGAAGATGCTCTCACCTTCGTTAGATCTCCTTCGTAATACTCCACGGTCCTCTGGAGTTGGTCGAAGAGTTCGTCTGCTAAGGTCTTAGGTAATACGACCGCATAATCCAGGTCCAAATTCTCGCCTTCGGTTTTTTTCATTTTGAACTCGTTAGTTTTAGATTCCAAGAGCTCCTCCAAGGCGCTGCTAAGGTCTAGTTTGATACGTTTCATGCTGAAAGAAAAAAGTTGAAATTAGATTAATGGAAAAAATGTGGCAGACCCTGAAGATTGAAGCAAAATACATTGTTGTTGACTTATTTCATTATTTCACACTTATAGTTGCTGTTCAAGTAGTTTTAAAAAGAGATGTAATTGTGTTGTCATTTCGACGGCTAATAAAAGAGTCAAGTATCATATTTAATTTGGAAAAAAAATGTTTTTGCCCAAACAGCTAAGGAAGTAATACATGGCAGGAAGATGTTCTACACCTTTCTCACTTTCATTGCAAATATTCTGAATGTATAGCAAGCAAGTAGCATTTCTTATTTTGAAGAATTTGAAAAAAAATAATTTGGTATAAATTTCTACAATCGACTATCTAAACTTGTTTATACTTGCCTGATAGATCCTTAAAGTTATCAAAAATTGAAAATGCAACGAATTTTTTTAGATCTAATCAATTTACCTATACTTTTCATGAAATTGGTATTGTATTTTTCTTCCTACTGTGTATCACCCACTCATGTACTCATAAATAATCAATAATATAACGCCAATAATACATAATACATACTGATCACAGCGGTCGGATAATATCCGCAACAAAAGATGCTTCTTTCATTTGATTTGCATTTGATTCGCGTTGCGTCATCGGTATTTCATTTTCATGTTTAGAAACAATATGAGAGGTATACAAACGATTTTTATCGAAATCTCGTTTTGTACGATTACAATTTTACTGTACCATTAAGAACTCACCCTGTATACCTTCTTATATCATTCCAAGCAAGTAATAGTTCAATCTCGTGTTCAAATGAAATTTCTAGCCGCCAAGGAATGAAATATCGCCAGCCCCCAGTTCATGCTGAGGAATGAATAAGGATTGGATATTGTGGTATATTATACATTTTCCGGAAATATGGAAATGTGCTTATTGTCATATATATCTTTCATGGCTTGTATCAACGTTTAAAATATAAGACTCACGGGCATAATAAAATTGAATATTCTTTGCCGGGTTTCTCTCATATTTTCAGAATGGTTCACGTCTCGCCTTTATAACTTTCATATGGAGTTTTCTGAAAGTTTTATTTGAATATTTCATGGTTATACTCAGGGAAGTCAGATAGGAATATTCGATCACGATTTGTAGGTCAGTTTTCTGAGAGAAAAAGCATCAACTCCGGTTCCTTCATGGGATAAGTAATTGTAGTTGTACGAAATGGGGAAAAATATCGCAGAGACTGGGTAAGTTAGGATATAGATTTTTCCACGATCTCTCCAATTTGCCGATTGACCAAAAGTTGAAATCTACTAGAAAAGTAACGATATGAGAAATAACCTAGCAATCTCTCACTTTGATGTCTACTGTGCGCCTATTCTATTGTTTGTCACAGAAATTGGAATTTGGTATAGATATAAATGCAGAACGTTTTTCAATTGAAGATTATCAATTCTACTCGTTAATTTTCTATGGATTCTATAACCGAGAAACAAACAATTTTAAATATGCAGGAAATTGTTATATATAAATCATATATATTTTGGAATGGAATCCGAGAATGACAATATATTCAAGAATTATATAGCAGATTACGTTTTTCAGATATCCTGTATAAAACTTTTTCCAATTTGAAAAAATATTTTTCCAATGAACCCAAAATGTGTGTCCTGTGTACATGATTGTACGAACTGACAATTGTCACTTTGAAGTGACAATTGTCAATTCAAAATGGCAAGTCCACTTGTTTTCAAAAGTGACAATTGTATGATTGACCATGATAAGTTTGTGATCTATGATTTCACCCTATTAACAACTTGTTTTTGGAGGTTTTTCTAGTTAGAAATTACAATTTGATTATCAAAATTCAGTAATTCAAAAAGAACACGGTGATATTATGGTCAGTCCGATTCTATTCCAAATAGGTCGAAAATGATGATTTTTTTTGTCAAAAATTGAAAAATAAATACGGCAGTTACAAAATTGTGGGTTTTGTGTTTTATGGTTGAAATCCATTCAAAATTGGTTAAGGAGGTTTTTGGGGTTAAAATATAAAGATTTTTGTCAAAATTCAACAATTCATGATAGAAAACACGTTTTCATGACCTATTGTCAGAATCTTATTCAAATTTGGTATTAAAAGCCTTCAACGTCAGAAATACTGTTTTTTATTGAAATGAGATCAAGCGTTATACATTTATTACAATCTGAAGGTACTTTTTTTGCTATACGACGTTATTCTGTTCTCATGTCAGTGGATAACGAATTCTGATATAATTTTATAAGCTTTTATTTAGTTTCACCTGTCCTGGTGTCTGTCTGTCTGTAATCAAATCTTGCAAGTTGAATTTGACCCAATTCGAGTTGCCCGATTGACGTGGAATTTGGGAGGTGTTCATAGTTTCCGTGACAATGCATTATAGAATTTTTGTTAGAGGAAAAAACAAAATGGCGGCTCTAAGATGAGATTTGTATTTATGGTCCGATTCGACTCAAAATTGGTATGTAGGGGTTTTCGGGGGCGAAGATTATGAATTTTTTGACAAAATTCATAAAATGAAAATGGCGGCTCCAAGATGGCCGACGATCTCTGTGATTATGGTCCGATTCTATTAAACATTGATATGTGAGGGATTTCGGGGTCGGAGATTATGAATTTTTATTCAAAATTCAGAAATTCAAAATGGAGGCTCCAAGATGGCGAACAAGTTTTGTAATTTTGGTCCGATTCGATTCAAAATTGGTATGTGGAGGTTTTTGGGGGCGAAGATTATGAATTTTTTGTCCAAATTCATAAAATCAAAATGGCAGTCCCAAGATGGCGGACGATCTTTGTGATTATGCTCCAATCCTATTTAAAATTGGTATGTGCATGTTTTCGGCGTCGGAGATTCTGAATTTATTGTCAAAAATTATAATTTTAAGATGGCGGCTTCAAGATGGTGAACAAGTTTTCTAATAATGGACCGTTTCTATTCAAAATTGGTATGTCGGTTTTTGCGGTCGGAGATTATGATTTTAGTCGAGGATTATTGATTTTTTGTCCTAAATTGAAAATGGCTGCTCCAGGATAGCGAACGAGTTAATCTTCAGATGGTCTCCTCATTGAAGAACTAGATAGCTCAGAACTTACAGGAGAAGGGCCTCATAATGACGATGCATTCGCCAAAATGTATAGTTTGTGGCGTACTCACTTGAAAATACAAAATAAAATAATTAATAAAAAAAAACTTTTTCAAGACAAGTTTTCATTCAAGTGCGCTAAAAAGTAAGGAATAATTGCTTTGGATGTGCGACGTAGGTTATTCCGTGAGTTATAGATTAAAGTTTGTCGCTTTTGTATTCGAACTGAAAACTTTACGCGACAAGCTCTTGAATCTATAACTCACGGAATAACCTGCGTCACACATCCAAAGCAATTATTTTTTATTTTTTCACGCATTTGAATAAATGCTTGTCTTTGAAGGTTTTTTTTATTAATTTTTGAATACAAAAACCTCTGTTTGAATAGTTTCTGACCAATAATCATCAAACTTATGTACAGAATATTGAATTTTTTGTTATATAACACGACCAAAATAAAATGCATTGTCTAGTTAATAATGTACGCATTGAAATTTGGAGAGGGATGAGTAAGTGGGTCAAATTCCAATTGCAATATTTGACTGGACATGCATCTCTTAGTGAGTTAGTCATTTAAATGAGTGGAAAACTAAATGAGAGTTTTTGATGATAGAGTTCATTTGACCAATTTTCTTCTAGACTCGCCTGACTGGCCTATTGCTGGTGTTGACAACAAATGAAAACGGTGATAAAGTTGTTACGCGAACGGAAAATGTTACCGTACATTGTTGTTGGCCACTGTTATTGATTAACTTCCATCCAGATAAATGACGGAAAACAGTAGGCGGCTCAAAGTCGATTAGTTATTTGATTCTACATTATACACAACAAAGACCACAATGCGAAAACCACTGTGCGGGAATTTTCTATGGATACGGGGTGATACAGTATAAGATCGAACTAAACGATATAAAATAAACACCTTCTTCCTCTCCCAGAGATACTGTCTCCTCAGAAAAGATTTCCTATCATGCCATCTCTTCCTAGAAATTCTCAATTTTTTCCCTTCAATTTTCCTTCAACAATATCTTCCGGTAATTCATATTTATCTCTTTACGTCAGATGATCCAAGTATTAACTTAAGTACTTTGATTGATTGAATATTGATTCGATTGCCATAAAGAAACCCGCACGAAAACATATGGGAAATTGGCTCTCTGTTGAATTGGCTGAAATTTTATTATGTTCTAGTAGGATGGGTCATTAGGAAAAAGGGTGAGTTTAAATGATTTTGAAAGTTTAGTTTCTGAGATATAAGCGGCCAAAGTTCATAAAAACGTCGTATTGGGGTAGGATTGACAAAGAAAAAACTTTTTTTAGTCGAAATAAGACAAAGTAAGGATAAAAATGTATTGATCGGAACTCATTAACATGTTCAATTATAATCTTATTGATGATAGTACATTAGGGTGTATACGGGTCATAGTAAAAAAAATCGTTTCTCCGGATTTTTTTTCCAGCATATTTCAAAACCAACAAGCTATATTTTGTTAAGATATCATAGTTTCAGTCTATTGTAAGCCAAAAAATGTGTTTTGTTTCTTGATGACTCTCTATGTTTGTTTTTTTTTTTAATTTTCGAGTATACCCCTATACTGAAAACAATTGACAGATCGTTTTAGATTACAAAAAAAATATTAATTGCTACTGCCCATTGGATAAAATAAAGAGTAACATTCTGACAAACTCAATTGTTCAATATTACCTTTCATTTAGATAAAGGGTGCGTTACATTTTTTTAGGTCATTTACAATGTTTTTATTGAATATCTAGAGATATATTCCGTCAATTTGGACCATATTTTACTCACAATATTTTGGAAATGTTGACTATCATATACGATAGTTTTATCGATTTTGTATTTTGCGTTTCTGAGATAAGCATTTTTGAAGTTTACGGTATTACGATATATGGGGTAACCTATCGTTTTAACAAAATTTTATGGAACCTCTCGACACATTCAGTTATATTATAAAACTTTTCGAAATCAATTATTCAATACTATAAACAACACAAACCACACTCAACAACAATTTGGAACTCAACAGAAAGGATGAAAAAAAAAACGAATTATAAATAACGACTTCTAACATAAAAAGTCAATTAACATTATGGAAATTATAATATAACAAATCGAAATTGAAACTTATTAGTTATAAACAACATAATCAACAATTTACATAATGGAACTCTCAAAAAACAAACAGAATCTACAGGAAGAAATAAACCTCATAAAATCTGTTCTCAAGGAAAATGCATATCCGGATCAGTTTGTGGAAAAAACAATCACTGACATTGAAAACAAAAATCCATCAAACAACCAATTAACACAACCAAGAAGAGTACTCCCACCACCCACACATTTCACAACCAACGTAATACCTTATGTCCCCGGATTATCTGAAAAGATCAAACGAATTGGACATAGGTATGATGTGAGAACATCATTTAGAACAACAAACACACTGAGATCTATACTTACACAAACAAAATCAAAAAACGCAGGAGAAAGTACCAAAAACTGTGTTTACAACATACCTTGTTCGTGTGGTGATAGTTATATAGGTGAAACGTCAAGACTATTGGAAGTGCGCCAAAGTGAACATCAGAGTTACATCAGAAATCGACAAATAACCGGATCAAAATTGCAGAACATATCCTCACATCCAATGGCGATCATACGATTGAATCGAATGGGACAAAAATCTTGATGAAAGAACCACATCAAGAAAGGAGAAAATTGAAAGAAACGGCCTGTATTCTTCTTTCCAATAACAACTGCTTTTCAACAAATTCTGTTGAAATGGATCATACATGGTTACCTCTACTCAGAGAGGAAGTGAGATATGGTAGAATGCTAATAAACTGATCTGAACAACACCCCATATATCAAATGAGCAATACGTCACTCTCAAACTTTTTTGGCAGATCTTAATCGACATCCGTCAGTTGAAAAAGCGAAGAAGACTCTGCAAGAAAGAATCCAAAATATTAAAACAATTAAAGGAGATTAAGAAGATTTTGAGAACGGGGGCAGATATAGTCCCCGAAACGTCAATCAAAAACTATATAAAGAAGTATCTTTTGAATTTTTTAAAACATTTTTTTGATAGGCAAATTCAGAATAACGACAAGTTATTGACTAATTGAATCATTTTTCTATAGGAAATATAATTTGGTGAACGCAATAACTTATCGGGGTGAACTAATCAGTTTGCCCTTTCTACACTTGTATAGTTTTTCCTGATTATATTTTCATTTTCAGACTGTGGAAGGTTACCCAAAAAACATGTCAAGAAACGTTGTTTATGTTGTTTATAACTAATTAGTTTCAATTTCGATTTAGAGTTCACTACTACAATACACTCTAAGATTTTCACTACCTAAGGGTTCACTAAAGCACGATGCGTGTTTCGCTATACAATAGCTTCATCAAGTTCATTTCGATTTGTTATATTATCATTTCCATAATATTTTATGTTAGAAGTCGTTATTTATAATTCGTTTTTTTTAGTCTATACTGTTGAGTTCCAACTTGTTGAGTGTGGTTTGTGTTGTTTATAGTATCAAATAATTGATTTCGAAAAATTTTATAATAGAATTGAATGTGTCGAAAGGTTCCATAGAATTTTGTGAAATCGACCGTAAACTTCAAAAATGCATATCTCAGAAACGCAACATACAAAGTTGATAAAACTATCGTATATGATAGGCAACATTTTAAAAATATTGTGAGTAAACTATGGTCCAAATTACCGGAACAGTTTTCTAGATATTCAATAAAAATATTGTGATTGATTTCTTTTTTTGTAATAAAAAACGATATGTCAATTGTTTTCAGTATAGGGGTATACTCGAAAATAAAAAAAATAAAAAAAATATATATTTCACACAGAGAGAGTCATCAAGAAACGAAAGACGTTTTTCCGCCTACAATAGACTGGAACTATGATATCTTAACAAAATATAACTTGTTGGTTTTGAAATAGTACTGGAAAAAAAAAATCCGGACAAACGATTTTTTTGACTATGCTCCGTATACACCCTAATGTACTATCATTAATAAGATTATAATTGAACATGTTTATGAGTTTCGATCAATACATTTTCATCCTTACTTTGTCTTATTTCGACTAAAAAAACAGTTTTTTTCTTTGTCAATCCGACGTTTTTACAAATTTTTGCCGCTTGTATCTCAGAAACTAAACATACAAAATCATTTAAACCCACACTTTTTTCTAATGACCCATCCTACTGTAAAATAATGAAATTTCAGTCAATTCGACCGAGAGCCAATTTCCCATATGTTTTAGTGCGGGGTTCATTATTTTTGATAGGTCTACCATTGATGTTCATTGCAATTAATGTCTCTGTGATGGCTTTCTGAAGGAACCAAAGACGACGTGTTATGCTTATTGAGGCAATTAGAAGACAATGGTTTTTGATTATTCTCAGCGGATGAAAACATAAAAGGTATGCTATTATCAATGCCACCGAGGAAGTCGATCTAGAAGAGGGATTCACCAAAATATGTTATCGAGAAGAGCTCATCAGGCAAATATCCAAATGTGAAGTTCAATTGAAGAAGACATCTGACGAAGATCAAGTGAATATCCAGGATTGGAGAACCAATGAGAAAAACAAAATCGCATCAAAAAATTGGATCGGATTTTGGGGTCGGAAAAATCCCGATGATAAAGAAATCCAGTACATATTTCAGTTCTCTATTAGGAGCTAATTACGCGTTGGATGTTAACCAGTGGAGGACCAGGTTTTATCAAGGTCTATGCGAGAGAATTATTAAGTTTAGTCCTCAAACAGGAATTGGATAATATAGGTATGTAATTTTCCGATCTCTATGATAAACTAGAAACACAACTGAGGGCATTGGAAACACTAGTGGTAACAAAAGACAAATATGCGGCAATGTCATTTCCTTTGGTAGAGTCTACATTACCAAATTATACATTGAAAGCATGGACAGATATCGCAGTATAGATAAAAAAATCGAAAAGAAAGAGGGAGTGCTGATAAAACTAATTCTGGTTTTGATAATTTCAATGATAGGTATTGATTTTGCTGGACCTCTATATAAGTTCAAACGAAAGCTTTTATTGTTTTATTCACATGCGTAGTTTATAGAGCCATCCACTCAGAATTACAAAGGTCTGCGACGAAAAAGTTTTTTGCATAAGTTTAGTTGAAACATGGTTTTTTGGTGTACTGATTCTGAATATAAACTCCGTTTTTACGTATCATGAAGTATGCTGCCAGGACACTTATGAAGACGGACATTTTGAGAGTATCATGACAAGCTTAGAGAAAAAGTCCTGGAATTATTTCACTTCCAAATTTTTAGGCAACGTTAAAGATGCTAATTACAAAAAATGTTGAACGATTATAACATGAGTTTGAAAGTTAATTTTTTAAATTCTCAAATCGATCATTTTTCAAAAAAACTTGGAGATTACAGTGAAGAACAAAGTGAACAGTTTCATCAAGATATAAGGAGATGGAAAGAAGATATCAATTGAGACGTCAATATGATGTAGACTATTGTTTGGATGATCCACAGAGAAATCAAAGAAGGTCACCGACAGAAATCATTTCTTATATGTTTTTATAATTTTGTAATACTGTTTAAACAATTAAAACTTCAAATATAGATAGTTTTATTCCATTCAAACGGAAATTTACACCTACTTCCCTTTGAATTGACAAATTATCTGAATCTTCTAATTGTGACGTGGTGGATATCATGAAAAAATCGTTAATATTACATTTAGTACTATTATTACGATTATTAACAATTCAAAAATGTTCATTATCTGTTTGAACCAATGAATTGGCCCCGATACGTTACTGAGTTTTGGTATTCTGAATAAAAATAAACTAAGAAAACCAACAAAACTTATATCGGAAATTCTAAATAAAAAATAAACTTTCTTTGATTACGTTTCGGGAATCAGTTCTATTCCCTTTCTCGAATCCTTGGAAATCCTTGGAATCCTTATTATGATTTCAAATAGTACTTTTCTTTTTTCGTGATATCTTGACAATGGTCGAAATATCACGATGTATGGTGAAACCATCAAAACGTTATGGTATTGATAATTTCGCATACTTTTCCAATCATAAATTTATTTCACAATTTTCTCCTGAAAATGTAAGGTTTTTGGAAGCCCGTCAGCAAAACACTGACAAAAATTTTCAGTAGTTCATTAAAATTCTTACAGTTCGCCTTACTGGGTCACACACGTATTTGATATATTTCAAGCGACCCTGAGGTACATGTTGAAGTTCGTCGACTATTACTCCATTGTACTTTCTTCACACGTCCTGAACGCGACGAATGTACTAATTCTCGCTCGGAAAATTCGTTGATTCGTCAGGAATGCACGTAGGTACTTCCTCAATTACCATTTACCTTCACACTCTCCGATGTATGGGATAACGAGGACGCTGTTAATTCCATCAAGGGAATACAGAATTGCTATGAAAATGAAGTATATGAATGCAATACGATCTCCGCCAGTCCTTTTCTTATACAGAGTGATCCACTGAAAGTCCACGAAAATTTTCGATGGGAATAAGCGTGATCAATATCTTCTATAGGGCATGATTTTATGATTGCAACGGCTTTGGAATTTTGAAATTTGGAACAGTAATTTCTGAAAAATTACGATTAAATTATCAACGAGAGTATAGTATTTCTAGGTTCGTTGAATAATTCATCTTCAACTCAAAATATATGATTCGTTAGAATTCGTACATAATGATTTCGAATAATGAAGGAGAACGGAAAGTTAAATAAATACTCATTTATTTTATTTGGTATAAACGGTAAAACCCCTATAGTTCCAAGAAGTTGTACAAATCAGACAAATTAGAATATGAAAAGTAGGTACTTGAAATACTAAAAACAGAAAAAAAGAAAAAATACATACAAAAATCTAAATCTAGAGAGAAAATACATAAATAATTGCAGAACTCTTAAAAGCCTCCAACAAGTCAGTGAAAAAATCAAGTTCTGAAGCGGGTCATTGTTCCTACCCGCTATTCCAAGTAAAGCTATTACCTAAAAACACAATATCATTATCACTAACTGAATTCTTTTCCTGCACTATATACCTTCATCAAAAGTTATTCTTTATCAGGTGCTTCTGCCATGAATCGGCTCACTTCCTCTCGCGTCAAAGTTTTCGACTTAATCGCCTTATATCCAACTGACAATTTCTTAAGGAAAGCCTCCAGTTTAGGAAATATAGATATAACCAAATATGAACTATCATCATTGCCTTAAATAAAATGTATGAAGAATTAGTTACAGGAAGAGATTGCTTAAAATTCCTATAAAATTTGTGCTTGCATCCGAAATCCTGGAAATATCTGGTAAATATTTCCAAGACATCGACTCATAGTCTGGTTCACCAGTGCTATTTCGTCCCGTTGGAGAAGGTCTCCAAGTAAAATTTTGACCAAGGTGTCATTGGATGCGGAATTGTATCGAGATATGATTTACGCTTTGTTTCATGTCTCTAACAAATAGTTTAAAAGTTATAAACAATTTAGTTATAAAGAGAGAAAGCTCGATTTTGTGCAAATATTTCGAAAATTATTGCAGATATCGGAAATCTGAAAAAAGATCTAAAGACATCCGGGAACTGTAGCACCTATATTTATAATTTTAATTGAGCTGTGAAAATACGGGTGACTCGGCACGCGGGCGCTCCGCTCTGCTAGGATACTTGAACAAAAAAAAAATTGATTAATTAAATGTGACTTGCTGTGTAGTAGAATGAACAATAATCCGCCGGCAATTTTTTTTTCTTCCAATCTTGACATTTAAAGTGACACTTTTCAAAATTCGTTGACGTTATCAAATGTCATCACTAGTTACGAAAAGTAAAATTTTTCGCAACAGGTGATGAAAAGGTAATTTCACCACTAGTTGCGAAAAATACAGGAATTCATTTTGTTATAATTTTAAGGCTAAACTACTTGAAGTACTTCTTCACTGCACTAAAAAGTGAAAAATAATTTTAATGTTCAACGACCATGCCAAAAAGCGTGGGGTGCTTTGTCGAAATCAATTGAAATAGTCCAAGATACCAGAGCCGGCAAACCTACGTCATTTTAGCAAAACTGAAATTTTGACTATGATTGTAGTATGCGTACTTGTTAGCTTGAAAGCGAGGCCCTTTTACAGGTAGCAGGTACAAAAGTACATAAAAAACTTTCTTACTTACGTTGAAGTATGGTAATGCGTTTGACAATTAACGTCGTCCGGTGGCCGAGCGCTCTAAGGCGCTAGACTGAGCTCTGGATCTCAAAAGTCAGCGTGGGTTCGAATTCCCACGCCTGACGATTTTTTTTAAATTTTTTACTTTGAAATTGAGAATTTGTGTGTTTTTATCGTCGTTGAATATTGAAATTATTTTTTAATTTTTAGTGCGTTAAAAGCGTGTTCTTCAGTTTTTTAAAATATTTATTTTTCATATTTCTAGCTTGGAAAAGGATCACATTATATCAGAATTAGAAAACATATTGTGTGAAACACGTTGGGAACCACTATTTTTCGTAACTCGCTTTCTTTTGCGGAACTAGCTCGCTCGTTCCGCAGAAATTCGCTCATTACGAAAAATAGTGCTTTTCCCAACTGGTTGCACAAATAACTATTTATCACTATTTTATATTTATTATGCTTTTGTTAATTAACAAATTTTTCCAAGTAAATGAAAAAACCTCGATAATTTTTAAACCGGAAGCCAGTTTTTTTTGAGCTGTTCTTTGAAGGCTTTAGAAAAGATCCTTGCTGGAAAAATAATTTTCAATTTTTTTATTAACAATTGAAGATGCTGAAAATGTAAAAGCATAAACAAAACATTGAATATTGTGAAAATTAATTACTGCTGTGTACACGACGATTCCAAATCGAAAATTAAAGTACTGTATTTCATGTAAAATTTTGTATATTTAAGCAAAGCGCTTTTCAGCCTACTTTAATTTTTTGTTTTTTTTTCATGTCCCGATTGATTTGATATGAAAATATGTTTTTTAATGTTTTTACTACAATTGTTTAACACATTGTTATGAACAAATACATTGTTTATGAGATAGTTCATTTTTTTTAGAAAATTGTAAAAATAATTTTTATTGCTTAAAATCGCACTTGTTAGTCAACAATTTTTGTTTGCAAGTAAATATTATTATTGAGGAATCATTTTTATTCCATTATTTCCATAGTTCTTTCTTGTTCCGAAAAAATTTTTTTTAACTTTTTATTCTTTTATTAAATAAACCATTTCTTATAAACAAATGAATTTTCTATATTTTCTTTAAAAAAAAAACAAAAATTATTATGTTTCATTTTTTTAGCAAAAAATGTTTTTCTATTTTTTATTTAATTTTAAAAACTCTTATGCTTTCAACAATTTTTTTTCCTTGTTTCTTATCATTATAATTATTGTAACTCATAAACGACGAGAACAATTAAAATCATTATTGTTCTGCATAAAACAATGAACAAATTGAGCTTTTATTTTAAGCAATTTTTTATTTACTTTTTTGTTACCATTTATAAAAATACCTCGAAAAAAATTTCAAATTTGAATTTTTAACTGTAAAGGTACGAAAAAATACTTTGGGTCTTTTTTGTTCTTTATTAAACAATGAACAGTTTGAGCTTTTGATCGAAGTGGTAACTACATTATTTATTGAGTAATGAGAAAAAATATTGAGGAAAAGAAAATATTCTGACTTTTTCAGCCTTGGTATCTTGGAAGTTAAAAGTAATATTGACATAATATATAATTTTTAAAACTTCATTGATTACTTTATGCATTACTTTTGTACATAAAACAGTTTTTGTTCATTTCTTTAATTTTTTTAATCTGAAAATTATATTCAGATTATTGAGAATAACAAACATTTCCAGTCAAGCAAACAATTTTTTGTAGGTACTGTAGGTAATGTAGTTAACGTTTCGACCAAAAGCTCAAATTGTTCATTGTTTAATAAAGAACAAAAAAGACCTGAAGTATTTGTATCGTACCTTTGATAGTTTATAAGATATTCAAATTTAAAATCCTTCAAAAAATTTTTTCATAAATAATAATGAAAAAGTAAATAAATAAATAACTAAGTAAATGCTCAAAATAAAAGCTCAATTTGTTAATTGTTTTTTGGTGAACAATAAATACTTTGAGTGTTCTTGTCGTATCTTCAATAATTTATGACAAGAAACGAGAAAAAAAAAATTGTAAAAAGCATAGGAATTTTTAAATTGAATAAAAAATAGAAAAAATATTTTTGCTTTAAAAACGACACATGGTCATTTGTGTTTATTTTGTTGTATTTAAAAAAATATAGCGCAAAAATGTATTTATTTATAACAAATTGTTTATTTAATAAACAAATAGAAAGTTTTTTTTCAGAATAAGAAAGGACAATAGAAATAATGATTTGAAAGAAAATGGCCTTTAAAAAAAATTAAAATTTTAACTAATTTTTTTTAAGAAACGATTTTTTTTTGAAAAATCATCATTTTCATTATTAATTACATTTTAAAAAAAATTGAACTATCTTTTAAACAATGTATTTGTTTATAACAATTTTTTAAACAATTGTAACGAAAAATAAAAAATAAAAATTTAAATGGCTTTCAACAATAAAAAACAAATCAATCGGGATATTTGAAAAAAAAATTCAATGTTTTATTTGTTTTTACTTTTTCAGCATCTTCAATTGTCATAAAAAAATATTTTTGTTTTAATTTTTCCACCGATGATCATTTCTGAATAGTTTAAAGAACTGCAAAAAAATTCTGGCTTTCGGTTTAAAAATCATCGAGGTTTTTTTGTTTACTTTCAACTTGGAAAAATTTGTTAATTAACGAAAGCATAATTTTTAATAAAATTTGGGATAAAAAAATCCCAGCGGATTATTGTTCATTCTACGATACAGCAAATTACTGATTTTTTTCATTCCTTAATATTTAATTTCACCCGTATTTTCACCGCACAATTTTATAAATATTGGTGCTACAGTTCCGGGAGGTCGGACTTTTTTTTAGGAAATTTCCTGCTCTCTTTGGATCTTTTGTCAGATTTCCGATACCTGCAATACTAATCGAGATATTTGCAAAAAATATCGGGACCTCTTTTTTTTATAACTAAATTGTTTATAACTTTTAAACTATTTGTTATGGGACAAAGCGTAAATCACATCTAGATAAAATTCCGCATCCAATGATACCTTGGTCATAATTTTACGTGGAGGCCTTCTCCAACGTGACGAAATGGCACTTGTGAACCAGACTATCATAGGTATATAGACTGATAACTACAAATAGTAAAACATAATGTGGAATTTGAAAATAAATCACTGGACAGTAAAAATTGATATCTTGAAAAGAAGGACATTGTCTTCTTTTAAAGGAATTACGATCTCATATATAAAGGAAGAAACATTTGCTTGAATTGAAAATGAACTGAAGTATATTTAGTAGCAATTGGTATTTGTGAAAACAACTCCACAAAATCGTTTTTACAAATATTCATAATGAACCATTTATGTTTACTTATTTACTCTCCAAATATATCAATGACGTGATTCAGGAAGTCAGCACTCCTGTCAATATATGCCCAATCACGTAAATGTTTAATCTTGATGTTCTTGAGTTAGGCGGGTATCGTAAAAAGCAACTCGTTGAGGTCACTAAGTTCAGTCAATACGAAACAAGTCTGAATAATATGTGACTACCAATTCGTAATGAAGTACAACCTGGAATGGTTCAAATAATAATAATATTTATTCGCTAAAAAGTACTATAAAACTTATAGATAGACATACATAAAAAGAAATCTGTAAATAATTCGACCAACAATAAGGCAAATAAATAACAAGATCCCACAAAGGCTCAAGTGAAGATGTATTTGGTTATTATTTGAAGGTTTTTTTGTTATTGCTAGTGGTATCATAATAAATAATTTTTGAACATACATACACATAAGTGCATATGAATATTTCACACACTAAAAATTAATGATTAAAAAAACATACATATTGACAATTTTTCCCAATTGGTATCGATCAATTATTTTTACAAGCTTTTATTCAGTTTCACTTGTCAGTTAGTTAGGGTCAAATCTTGCAAGTGAATTTTGACAGACTTCTAGTCGTCCGATTGATTTGAAATTTGGCAGATGTTCATAATTCCGGTGACAATGCATTATGGAATTTTTGTTGGAAAAAAACCAAAATGGCGGTTCCAAGATGGCGGACGAGATTTGTAATTATGTTCCGGTTTGATTCAAAATTTTCTGATTATCGACATATTTTATTCAAAATTGGTATGTGGGGGTTTTCAGGTTCGGAGATAATGAATTTTATGTCAAAATCTATAAATTTCAGGATGGCGCACGAGTTTTGTGATTATGGTCAGATTCTATTCAAAATTGGTGTGTGGGAGTTTCTCCCATTTTTTCAGCACAAAACTTACAGGGAAGGGACCTTGTAATAACCATGCTCTATTAGAAATGAACATATTGAGGCTAACTAACTGAAAAGCAGAAAATAAAATAACTAATAATAAACCTTTTTAAAGACAAGCTTTTATTTGAGCCGTGTACTAAAACGTATAAAATAAGTTTAAGTCATCGCTGATAATGATTTAATAATTTTTTGTTGATTTATTTGGTTTCAAAAAGCTTGTCGCGCGAATTTTAATGAAATTAATACTTTGACAAGTTGTTTCTTAGCAACCACTCATTGTCCAATGAAATGTATTGGTACTTACTTTTATGAATACTTTGTAAAAATTAAATACTTTGACAAGGTTTTACTTACCAACCAATTACTGCTCAATCAAATTAATTGGTACCTACTTTTATAAACACTTTTTGAAACCAAATAATTCAACAAAAAATAATTAAATCATTGTCAGCGATGACATAAACTTAATTTATACGTTTTAGTACACGGCTTAAATGAAAGCTTCTCTTTATAACACACTGCTGTGTTTTGATCGCCTTTACCGAAAAACTCTCGGTTGGCCTAATGTGAGTTCAATTTTTGAAGAATGCCAGCGAATTTCCGAATACTTACAGTAGATGGACTCGACTTGGCATTGAAAACTTACTCGAAATTCCTTGATTACTCATTACTAATCTCGACAATTTGGGTGAATGGTCGGTTGTTATCTCAGCGTATACCCGAAGACATTTTTAATAACATATAATTACATACCTCTCTCAATTCTCTCCAAAAGGGGACCAGGTCGTCTCGCTGCGCCTGGAATGCTGAGAATCTTAGGTTTTCCTTCCCCGGTGTGTTTTCGGCGTTCACTCATCACCAAAAATCGCCCGTAACTTTGGTTAAGACTTCTTCAATTCCCCAGTATTTCTCAAGAAAACGAACTGATTCTATAGATGGATTTTATTGAGGAAATTGATTATGTGAATGAAATAAATACGTAAAGGAAATAAATTGGATGGAACTTTGTTAATCAAGACTAGATAAAATAAATAATACTAGAAAATAAATTGAGTGAACTTTGTGAACAAAAACTAAGTTAATTGAATAACACTCTGCAACCAATACTTTATGATATTAACCCACACGAATCAGCTACTTTCGACAGTTGGAAAATTCTACGTAGAACAAAGAATTCCACGATTTATGGTGAACGAAATTTTATAATTATCTGAAAGGACTCCCCCGCGAAACCGACTAGTTCAAATGACCGGAACACTAACTCGCTCGTAAGCACGAATTTCTTACGTAAAATTTCTCTTACTAAGTTCTTCGAGAACCCCTACTCAAGTCAAATTTCGACAAATAAAAATAAATTCAACCCCTATTCACAAATAATTCGTACTGGGAGTGATTATCTAACAATGGGGTGGGATTTCGAAAAACTATAAACAAATTCGTAATGATCCCGTCAACCAATCCCGAGTCCAGTCGTGGGTGGAGCTACTGCTTGATCTCCGTCTTCGTGCCCCCTCCCCTCGGTTAGTGGTCAGGCTTTACAAAAAGAGGCCTTCGAAAGATCAACTTCTTGGAAGAAAACTGACAAAAATAAATTCCGCTTTCGAGGCTCCTGGGCATGTCATTGAGCCCTTATGCTCAATACATATATTCGTATGGGTGTCGACCTCTTCGCTAAAGAATCTAGATATCCCGCATATTCGTATATTATTGCTAAAAATTGAATGTTCTATTTCAAATATAGACTTCCCATGGTCTGACTACCACGAAAACCCTGATTTATGGCCGGTTAGGAACGATTTCAAGCTTTTTACGAGCATTCATGCCTTAGACAAAAGCAACAGTTTGAAAGATTCATGGTTTCCGCTGCGCGTATTACTCGCAGTTGTAGGGATCTGTTTCCTAGGATTTCGCCTTCGACTTCTTGCACAGCTAACCTGCGTTCCAGATGTCAAGGTTTCCCAAAACTGTGATTGTTTAACTCACTCAACTGTTTATTCCGTCGGTTTTTCTAAGTAAAAGGAAAGTTACTCCAGGCCGGGGTATAGGAACCTGCCACTTTCCGTTATCTCTTTTGCCCGTCATCCAGTTATCCCTTTATCCCATTTTCCGGTTATCCCATTATCCCGTTTTTCCATGATCCCGTTATTGATAGCGCGAAAATACTTCAAATATCTGTGTATACCAATTTCCATGGCGATTGGTTGAACGGTATATAAGTTGGTACGCTGCAGCGCCATCTAGTGGCGAGATAAAGTGAAATGGATGGCATAAAAACATTCTCCATGGAAAAACACTTACTTAAAAAAAAAACGACCGAATATGTCGTTCTTATCGATCATATTATACATTTAAAAAACAATGCCAAATCGGTCCAGCCAACCACCAAGGAATTTTGATATCGATTATACAGAAGATTTGAAGAGTGAAAGAGAGTTGAAAAGTTTGTAATGACAAGGAATAATACCATATAACTTAGGAGCGTTGTCCGACGGTTTTCATCATTAGCGGTAAATCATTAGCCAGTATTATATTTATATGATCAATTAGTTTTGATTATTTCAATTTTTCACGCTGGTGCACAATCAGAGTCATCGTAAATAATCAGACTAACTGGGGTCTCACCATACCTTGAGGAAAATGTACGTAAAGTCGGCGATTTTAAATGTTACTCCCTTGAAATGAATCTTGGGGTGCCGCAGGGACATATCCTAGGTCCCTTGATATTTCTCTGTCACATAAATGATATGCCCAAATACGGCAATATCGAAAATATTGTTCTGTATGCCTACATCAACAAAATCTCAGGAAGAACTGATTGTCAACCTCAATACTCTATCAATACAGTTCATACTATGGTGTCAAGTAAATTCCCTATTGTTGACTCAGATAAAATTGTCCGCATGCAGTTTCACTCTGAAGTCGCAATTCATAAAGAACACGAGGTAAATGTAAATAACGAATGTATCTTCTTCACTCACAAAATTTCGGGGGTTGAAGTTAGATAGTAATATTGGCTAGGCGTCACATATTAACAATGTATGCAAAAAAAATAATTATGAATATTATGCGATTCTCAATAAAAAACGTATTATCTCCACCCCACAGCTAATAAACATATACTAACTATGCTATTATTTATTCACATATGTTAGTCTCTGGGGAAATGCAGTTGGTGCGTCTAAAATTTTTATATGTAATATGTGTGATACGCTTAATACTGAACCTTGACTATAGGCAGTCTCGCAAGGAATATTCCTTAAAGTTCAAGATATTGACTATGCCATCAATTTACATCTACACAACTTTACTATACATACAAAATAATATGATGCTATTGTTTGATGCTCATTTTTTGTGGAGGAATGCTCATTCTTGACACTTTTTTGGGGATTATAACTTTCCACAACCTGAAAACAAAATTAAATGGATCAGGGAATCTATACAATTGTAGAAGGGCAAATAAATTACTTTGTCCCGATAAGTTACTGCGTACACCAAATTATTTTTCACAAATTGAAAAATAACAAAAACTTAAGATTAATAACAAAGTATCAAATGAAATAGAATGTAATCTAGGAGTACCACAAGGAAGTGTACTGGGCCCCCTATTATTTTTGTTGTATATCAATGATTTGCCAGAGGTAGTAGGTGAGAGCTCAGTTCATTTATTTGCAGATGATACACTGATTTATTTCACATGTAATGATCACACGAAACCCACAGAAACCATCAACAGAACTTCAAAATCTAATTGAAAATCAATGTTGAGGAGACCAAGTACATGGTAATAGGTACAGAAAAATGATTCAGAAACTTTTGTAACCAAAATTTTGAGATAATGTTAGGTCCTGATAGGGTGGAACGGGTCAACCAATTTAAATATCTTGGGGTTCATGTGGATAGGGGGTTACATTTCAAAGAACATGCCAACTTCATTATAAAGACGATGGCATTTAAAATACATTATTTATCTCGTTGTGCCCCATGTTTGACAAGGCGGACAGAAATTTAACTGTACAATTCATTAGTGCTCCTTCATTTTACATACTATTCAACAATTCTGTATCGACTGAAACAAAATGATTCAGCTCGTTTACAGAAACTCCAAGATAGATCTATGCGCATAATTTAAAATTGCGAGAGACTAACACCAATGAGAGATATGTTAAAGTAACTAGAATAGTTACCAATTAATTCCTTTCTCCTCTACCAAACAATAATCCTAATTTTTAAAATAAGTAATAAAATTTCCCCAACATATTTACAAGAAGAAGTTATGTACAATGACCAAATTCACGGATACAATACAATATTCAGAACTGACTTTCATATTCAACAAGTCACATTAACACATACCCAAAGTTCTGTTTTTTTTTTCAAGGGACTTGATTGCTATAATAATCTGCGAGAAGAGATCAATCGTTTAACATCTTTAACATCCTTCAAGACAAAGTTGAAATCATATTTTCTCAATCAATAAAAACCTAGAAGCCACTTTCTCATTTTCAACCGACGAAACCAAAAAGGAGGAGGTTCTCTAGTCGACGCGTATATATTTTTTTTTTATTTTTTTTAATGTATGATCACGCATAACTTTTCACAGAGACGTCTGATTCCGATAATTATTCTTTCAATGGATAGGGTGTACTTCGAAGTTGGTCCCATTTGAATTTAAAAGATGAAATCCACCCCTAAGGGTAGCAACATGAAGGATGTTGATCACTCACCCTCTGAATTCTGGTCCGTTAACCAATTCTATCAGCTATAACTTTGTACTAGGATCTTAGATTTGGATGATTCTTCTTTTATCAGATAGGGTATACCTCATAGTTGATCATATTTGGATTTCGAATGGAATTATCCACCCTTACGGGTAGAAAAATAGGGGATAATTGATTTTTCACTTATGAACATTGGCACACATATGTAGTTGACAATGACAGATCGCTAGTGTTATTATCACAATCAATATATTCTTTGAGAGGAGGGAATGATAAACAAAGTGATGAAATAAACTAACCAGAACAACAAAAATAATTTATATTACAACAAATAGTAAAAGTAGATAATCATATTATTTAACTGGTAACAGTTGAAGTAAGGTGGGTAAGTAAGTATTTTGGAAGTAATCAAAAAACAAGCAGTTAGTAATTTAAATTTCCAAAAAATTTAAAAATAAAAATTTTAACAAATTAAACCGACGAAATACGGAATTGAAAACTAAAAAATAAAATAAACTTTTTTTGTCTCAATAACTAAGCTCCTAAACTAATGTAAGTAACTAATTTTGAGTCGGCGCCAAACAAACAATCAACAAAGATCATCAAATTACTTCAAAAAAATTATCAGAATGTCACCGCCCAACTCGATGCCATCATTTCACGCCTTACCTGATTCATTTGCTTGTTTGTTTGGCGCCGACTCAAAATTAGTTACTTACATCAGTTTAGGAGCTTAGTTATTGAGACTAAGAAGGTTTATTTAATTTTTTACTTTTCAGTTCCGTATTTCGTCGGTTTATTTTTTTGTTAAAAAGTTTTTCAGTTCCGTATTTCGTCGGTTTAATTTTTTGTTAAATTTTTTTTATGTTTGTTTCGATTTATTATTTGCTAATAACAGGTGTACAAATGTTTTAGTATGTTAAAAGTATTTTGTTTATTCATTAAATATTCTTTAGATTGTGTAAAGGCGTAAAGATGTATGGTGTGCAAATATGTGTAGTAGGTGTGTATATGTATGTGTATACGTGTTGTATATATATATATGTTTATTTTTCAAACTAGGTCTATATCAACCTAAGATCATGCTATATATCGTTCTCATTGTAATCATTGCAATGACTTGAAAATATAAATTAGCCAAATGGACTAAATAAAGGATTTATATACCTATATTCCATTAGTCAGTAACTTGTCGTGTTCTAATTTTTGCCTATCACAAAAAATTATTGAATTTAAAGATACTTCTCTATATACTCTTGACGTTTCGGGAACTGTTACTCTTCCCGTTTTCAAAAATCTTTCGAATGTAGATGCAAATTTCTCAATTTTTCGCAGTGTTTCTTGCACATGGTCTCTTTTTGACTGTGAAAAGAGTTCTCATTAGTGAAAAAAGACCACGTTCAAGAAACACTGCGAGAAAAAACAGCGAATAACTGAGAAATTTTCATCTATATTCAAAAGATTTTTGAAAACGGTGTAATGTACCATCACCCTGTACATAAGTTTCACTCTTGTAATTGTTGATAAGTTGTTTTGAACTAGTTGTTTATAGTCATTTAAGAACAGACAATACTCTTTGTTATTATTTGTTTACTGCAGAGATAAGTTAATTATTTAGTGATTATAGAATAAGAAATATTGACTACTTACAAGGAACTTTGTTTTGCTCATTAGGATTCTGTTAACATTCTTGTTAGTTAAAAGGACAGAACAGAGAACAATTGAGGAGACTATTATTAAATTCACCATCACACATTCATACGCTTACTTTTACGCTGCCATTCATTAGTTCCTGATTGCACATAATAGTTAGTTTGATTCTACTCGCAACATACATAGTTGTACGAAGATTCAGTATCTCCTTAAAAGTCCATTACAACGGGAACAGATACAGTTCTCGAAACGTCAAGAGTAAATAGAGAAGATCTTCAAATTCAATAATTTTTTGTGATAGGCAAAAATTAGAATACGACAAGTTACTAACTAACTGAATATTTTTCAATTCGTGAAAAATTTTTTGGTATACGCAGTAACTTATCGAGGCGAAGCAATTTTTTTTGCTCTTCTACAATTGTATAGATTACCTGATCCATTAAATTTTGTTTTCAGATTGTGGAAGGTTATAATCCCCAAAAAAGTGTCAAGCTTATGACTATTTTGTCTCAATGCAAACTTCCATACGTATCCGACTAGGTATGGAAATCCAGTAATGCTTCGAAAGCAAGTACAAATAAATAATAGTTTGAAAAAACTAAAAAACACGCTTTTATAGAAAACCAGACTGAAAAAATTAAAAATAAGAAAAAAAAATATTTTATTTAAAAAAAAGCGTGGGGTGCATGGTATCGCCACGGTGTGTAATGTACTATATAATTATTGATACCATGCACCCCACGCTTTTTTTTAAATAAAATATTTTTTTTCTTATTTTCTATTTTTTTAGTCTGGTTTTCTATGAAAGCGTGTTTTTACCAATTTTGAATAGAATCAGACCATGATCACAAAACTCGGCCGCCATTTTGAAGCCGTCATCTTGAATTTTCCAATTTTTACGAAAGAATCATAATATTCGACCCCAAAAACCCCCACATACCAATTTTGAATAGAATCAGACCATAATCACAAAACTCGGCCGCCATTTTAAAGCCGCCATCTTGAATTTTCCAATTTTCACAAAAAACTCATAATATTCGACCCCAAAAACCCCCACATACCAATTTTGTATAGAATCAGACCATAAATACAAAACTTGGCCGCCATTTTGAAGCCACCATCTTGAATTTTCCTATTTTTACAAAAAAATTATTGTAACGTAAATAAACTTAACTTGGTTTAACTAATTTATTTAACACTTAATCTACAACTTAATTTATATTACTACGCCACTGTATAGCTCGATGGTATGGGCTCGTTCAGACTGTGTCGACTCCACTTGAGGGTCGCCTATTTATCTCCGATACAGCATTCTCGATGTTTCGAATTCTGGCATGTTCCAATTGTTTCCAATATTGACCGTTGTTTTCCGTGGCAGAGAGACTGGATGGTTCTCGAATATCTCCGGGGATGATCTCATCGTTGTCGATGGCAACACGTGAGGCGACAGGTCCGGCCTAGGTTCGTTACATTGCCCCCTTCTTAAAGACATTTCGTCCCGAAATTTCATCCTTGGAGTGTAACGATATCTGCATGACTCCCCATATCTGCACCGTGAAGTTCGATGGAAGTAACACTCCACGGTCTTCATGATCGGTCGTGGAAGAGGGTTACAGCAAACCAAAATCTTGACGCCGCTGGATCTGAATATCGCCTCCAGCATACTTCTTATGACTCTCCAGTCCAACCCATCAATACCACAGGATAATTTTGGAATTGCTAGATCCACCAGGTTCTGGTCCACCATAGTATCTCTTAGTTTGGTGAGACTCTTCCAGACATCTTCATAGGACGGTTTATCTTGGGAATGCCTCTTGGTAACTAGGTAGTAGATGTTTCTCTGGCCTTTCTTCAACTGTAGCACCCCACCAACTTCTGGATTCTGCTCCCGCAGTGTTTGGAGTTGACCAAATTTCTTGAGAACACTACGGCGATGCCCTGACATTCGAAGATCTTCTGCCACACAGTGCGCTAGTGCGTAGTCAGCAGGCACCTCGAAAAGGTCTCGTGAGTCCTCTCTAGTAACCCTATGTAGAACTTTCTGCCCGTTTGAATACAAGGACATAAACTCTCGAACGTCATATCATCCTCCGGTGGCTTGAGGTGCGAACTTGGTCATGGTTTCCAGCGGTAAGGCCAACCTGTTGAAATGGACGACCCTTGGTTTCCTCGGGTGGCTTATGGATTCGGTACACAAGGTCGTTTATCCTTTTCACGATTTTATACGGGCCTTCCCACGAGTTCCGCAACTTTGGTGATAGTCCACGACGACGTTTGGGGTTGTACAGCCAAACCAGGTCATCAACCTTAAATCCTCCAGCGTCGGCCTTGATGTCATAGGTCTTCTTCATTTTATCGCTGGCACTCGGGATGTTCAACCGGACTCGTTCGTGGATGTCGTCCATTCTCTGCCGAAGTTTGCTGACGTAGTCCTCTCCCGCAGTGTCTTGTCCTGGCGGTATCCCAAACTTCAGGTCACAAGGCAGTCGCAGTTCTCGGCCCATTATAATACTAGCAGGAGTTTGACCGGTTGACTCGTGTACTGCGGATCGATAGGCCATCAGGAACAAATGAAGATACTGGTCCCAGTCTCTTTGATGGTCAGAGACAACCTTGGACAAGTGGCGGTTGATCGTCCTGTTCATCCGTTCCACCATTCCATCGGACTGCGGATGTAGGGCCGTGGTTCTTGTCTTGCGGATGTTCAGCAGTAGACATATTTCTTGGAAAGGTTGATTCGAAATTTCTGCCTTGATCCGAGTGCAGCTCCATTGGAATACCGAATCGACATATCCATTCTTTCACCAAGACGTCGGCGACGGTGATGGCTTCCTGGTTGGCAGGGCATAGGCTTCCGCCCACTTACTGAAGTAGTCCATTGCCACAAGGATGTATTTATTCCCGTGGTCGGATACGGGAAACGGGCCGGCGATGTCAATGGCGATTCTCTCGAACGGGCTGCCTACGTTGTACTGACGCATCGGGGCCGTGGGTCGTATTCGAGGTCCGTTGCTAGCAGCGCATACAGCGCACTTTCTGCACCAGTCCTGGACGTCAGCTTGACAATTGGCCCAGTAAAACCGTTGCCTCACTTTCTGCAGGGTCTTCGTCACTCCCAGATGTCCTCCGGCGACTCCATCATGGATTTCCCGCAGCACTTCCTCTCTTCTGTTCCTGGGAACAATTATTTGGCGTCTGTCTTCCCCACCAATATCGGCCTCCAACACACGTTTCAGGATCCCATTGTCCAGAATAAGAGAGTTCCATTGTGCCCAATAGGACTTAACAGCCGGCGAGTAACCTGCAACTTCCTGCCATGATGGTCTTCGATTGCCCTTCTTCCAGCTGACAACTAAGCCAAGGTCGGGGTCTTTCTCTTGGTCTTTCTGGATCTTGCTGTCATTCCAGTTGTCATCCATTGCCGCGGTTCTACAAAGTGTTGCTTCTTTCTCTTCTGCTCGTCGGCAATGTGAGCAATCATATGGACATGGTCTTCGCGACAAGGCATCTGCATTCTTATGACTAGTTCCGGCTCGATGTTCGATCTCGAAATCGAATTCTTGGAGTCTCTCGATCCAACGTGCTACTTGACCCTCAGGATTTTTGAACTGTAAGAGCCATTTGAGAGCTGCATGGTCAGTTCTCAACAGGAATCTTCTTCCATCACGTACTTGTAGAAGTGCTCCAGTCCTTTTACAACAGCTAACAGCTCTCGCCTGGTGACACAGTAATTGCGCTCTGGTTTGCTAAGCGTCTTGCTGAAATAACCAATGACCTTCTCCTGTCCCTCCTGGATCTGAGATAGGACAGCTCCGAGTCCCACGTTGCTGGCGTCCGTATCCAAAATGAATTTCCCTTTGGGTAGGGGATAGCTCAGTACAGGTGCGTTGATCAAAGCTCCTTTCAGCTTCCTGAATGAGACTTGACACTCTTCGGACCACTGGAACTTTGTTTGGCCCTCCGTGAGCCTGGTCAGTGGTTTAGCGATGTTGGCGAATCCCAGCACATATCGGCGATAGTATGTGCATAAACCAAGGAAACTTCGAAGTTGGTGAATGTCTTTTGGGATGGGCCAATCCTAACAGCTTTGACCTTCTGGTCATCCACTGCTACTCCTTCCCCAGAGACAACGTGGCCGAGGTAGCGTACTTCTTTTTGGAACAGATGGCATTTCTTAGGCTCAGCTTCAATCCGGAGTTCCTCAGTCGCAGGAATACTTCCTCCAAGTTTTTCACGTGGTCCTCGAACGATCTGCCGACCACAATTATGTCGTCGAGATACACTAGACACGTGTTCCATGAGAGTCCCTTCAGCACTGTCTCCATCAATCTTTCGAATGTGGCGGGAGCATTACAGAGCCCGAATGGCATAACGGTGAACTGCCACAATCCTGAGCCGATGGTAAAGCAGTCTTTCTCGATCTTCCTGAGCAAGTTCTACTTGCCAGTATCCACTCTTCAGATCAAGGGTCGAGAAAATCGTGGAACCAGCCAACGTGTCTAGGGTGTCATCTATTCTCGGGAGAGGGTAACTGTCCTTCTTCGTGACATTATTAAGTTGGCGATAGTCTACACAAAAGCGTGTCGATCCATCCTTTTCTTCACCAGTACGACTGGAGAGGACCAGGGACTGTCAGATGGTTCGATAACTCCTTCTTTCCCATATCGCTGACTATTTTGTCAGCCTCTTCCTTCTTGGCAAGAGGAAGTCTTCTTGCTGATTGCCGGATCGGTCGGCACCCCCAGTATCAATCTTGTGCTGGACCACATTAGTTCGACCTCCTTTTCCTTGTCCGGTATCGAAGATGTCTTGGTACTTCTTAACTAAATCTCTTAGTTTGGGCTGTTGAGCTGGTTTTATATCTTTGGAAGAGATGGCAACTAATTTTTCTAGTTCTGTGGGCAAGTTGTTGGGTTGGCTAATCGTACCTCGTACACTCCGGATCACTGAGGAAACTGACGAGCAGTGCCCCAATATTGTTCCTTTCTTCAAGGTCACTGGAAAATAATTGACATTCATGACCCTTACGGGCACAAATTTGTCAGCACGCAACAAGGTCTTCCCTAGTGCAATCCCTCGTCCAATTTTCTCATCATGAAGTTTGGGCTCGAACATCACCACGTTTCCACTGCTCGTACTCCCGTCCAGGCGAGCCTCCAGAATGGTTTCAGCCCTCTCAGGTACGCTTACATCTTCAGCCAACAACACACGGATCAACCCTCACTTCTCCCATGAAGCACCAGCTCTTCTCCGTTGACACGTAGGACGCCGTCTTTGAAATCCAATTTAAACCCCTCTGCAATTCATGATGTCCATTCCGATGATTGCATCGTCTTCGATGTCCGCTACAAGTGCCTGATGTTTCACTTTAGTGCTGCCCAAAATTATTTCAATCGGTAGCTCGCCATATACAGTAGCTGGCTCCCTGTTGCTGTGCGTAGCTTCAAGTTGTCGGTTCAATCCGTTCCGGTGTTCTGGCAAAGGAAGGCCGAGAATTGTCCTAGTCGCACCTGTATCTAGCAGCATGGTGCAAGGCTCGTTATTGATGAGACCGTCTACGAAGACACCTTTGTTCTGTCGTTGAAGGATAGCGACATATGCGTTGTTAACCGGGGCTTGCCGGACACATGCCGACGATTGCCCCTTCTCGTCGACCTTTTTTAGTTTTCCTGCATCGGAGTCGATGAATGTTGGACATTTGCTACGCACATGTCCAATTTTGCCACAATTCCGGCATCTTATCTGTCTTTTCTCAGGCAACACTTCCTTCATCACTTTTCTTATGGCAGCTTCCAAGTTAGCAGGCTCCTGTGAGTCTTCTTCAATACTTCGAACTTTACTTTGGTTTTTGCAGGATTGCTTTGCTGCCTCAAATTCCAAAGCGCGTGCCAGTGCGTCTACGAGATGTGTTGGACGAGCTAGTGTCAACGCTTGTCTGGTTTCTTGGTCACGGAGTCCATCCAAGAATGCCTGAACCGCTAATCGCTCCATTACATTTTCCGGTGTGGCTGGATATGCGAGACGAACCAAGCGTGCAATGTCAGCTTCGAATTCTTGTAAGGATTCGCCCGATTTCTGGCAGCGATTTTTCAGTTGGGAGTGGTATACGTGTTCCAAATGGGCCTGGCCATATCGTAATTCTAGATGTTTAATCAGCTGATCATAGTCCTCCTGTTCTTGGGCGGTAAGAGTTTGTAGAATATTCGTCGCTTCTCCACGTAATGCAAGTGTTAGTGCTACAGCTCTTTCCCCTGCATTCCATCCATTTGCTTTGGCCGCTGCTTCAAACTGTCGGCGGTAATTTTCCCATGGAGTTTTTCCGTCGAATTGAGGCGGCTTCATGGAAAGCTTCCCTATTTCAGAAATGACCTTGACATCTTTTATACCCTCTTGAACTTTATCCAAGTTCAAACTCAAGTCCAGCATTGCATTTTCGTTAACCATCTCTGTGGAGGGCGCACTATTAATTCGTTTTTCCAGCTTACATCGTTTCCTTCATTTTATCTACCTCCGTGTTCATTTGCTCCCTAATTTTATCTATCTCTGTCTCCACGGTTCCCATTCTTTCTTGTAGAAAATTAGCCACACCACACAATTCTTTTTTAGGCCTTCTGTGTTTTCCAGGAACTTCTCTTCCAGGCTTCTTGCATTTTCTCGAAGCTTCTCTTCAGATTTCTAGAAAGCTTCTCTTCCAGATTTATAGAATTTTCTTGAAGCTTCTCTTCCAGATTTCTAGAATTTTCTTCAAGCTTCTCTTCCAGATTTCTAGCATTTTCTTCCAAGCTTCTTGAATTTTCTTCCAAAGTCCTCGAATTTTGTTGCAGCTCTTCTTTTAAGGATTCTATTATCGGACTCAAATCACCTCCGGGAACTTCGAATAAAAATGTTTCGGGGTCCTCACCTTCTTGTATAAGTCCTTCTGCAAGTCTTTCCTGGAGTACTTGCTTTTTACCCGTTGTTTCCAGTTCCCTTTCCTCCAATTCCTGTTTCAATTCCGCTACCTTCAAATCCGCAAGGCGCACTTTTCTTGAACACATTTTGTCTTTGACGAGGTATCAGTCTGTTTCACACGAAAAGTTTATCAGTTTGTTAAAAATTCACTTCGCGAATTCTTTTCCACGGGCCACCAGTCTATTGTCTGTTTCACGCGAAGAGTGTATCAGTTTATATTCCCACGCACAATTGTCCACTTCGCGAAAACCGGGCCACTGTCTATTTTCTGTTTCACGCGAACAGTGTATCAGTTTATATTCCCACGCACAATTGTCCACTTCGCGAAAACCGGGCCACTGTCTATTTTGGGCGTACAAAAAGGTCTATCAATTTATTTTTCTGACTATCCACTCCACGATCACTTGTTTATTTTCAAAATCTCACTTCCGACACCAATTGTAACGTAAATAAACTTAACTTGGTTTAACTAATTTATTTAACACTTAATCTACAACTTAATTTATATTACTACGCCACTGTATAGCTCGATGGTATGGGCTCGTTCAGACTGTGTCGACTCCACTTGAGGGTCGCCTATTTATCTCCGATACAGCATTCTCGATGTTTCGAATTCTGGCATGTTCCAATTGTTTCCAATATTGACCGTTGTTTTCCGTGGCAGAGAGACTGGATGGTTCTCGAATATCTCCGGGGATGATCTCATCGTTGTCGATGGCAACACGTGAGGCGACAGGTCCGGCCTAGGTTCGTTACATTATGATATCCGACCTCAAAAAACCCCACATACCAATTCTGAATCGAGACCATAATCACAAAACTCGGCCGCCATCTTGAATTTTCCAATTTTCACAAAAGAATCATAATTTTCGACCCCAAAAACCCCCCTATACCAATTTTGAATAGAATCAGACCATAATCACAAAACTCGTCCACCATTTTGGAGCCGCCATCTCGAATTTTGTAATTTTGATAAAAGAATCATGATCTCCGACCACAAAAACCTTCAGATACCAAATTTGAAGCGAATCGGACCATAATCACAAAACTCGGCCGCCATTTTGGAGCCGCCATCTCGAATTTTTCAATTTTCACAAAAGAATCATAATATTCGATCCCACAAATTCCCACATACCAATTTTGAATAGAATCAGACCATAATCACAAAACTCGTCCTCCATTTTGGAGCCACCATCTTGAATTTTCCAATTTTGACAGAAGAACCATAATCTCCGACCACAAAAACCTTTGGATACCAATTTTGAAGCGAATCGGACCATAATCACAAAACTCGTACGCCATATTGGAGCCGCCATTTTGTTTTTCTCCACACAAAAGTTTCATAATACATTGTCACCGAAATTATGTACACCTGCCAAATTTCAAATCATTCGGACGTCTGGAAGTGGGTCAAAATCGCGCCCAAAGGAGTCGGTTACAAACAAACATACAAGTGAAGCTAATATAAAGCGTTTGAAAAAACTGGCCAAAGATGTGTCATTGTATGTTGTGAAAATGGAAAAACATGGTAATGTATCCTATAATATTCATGAAATTCGAACCAACAAGGCCATTTAAACGGTACAGCAGCAACCTAATCCTCATTAAATAATAACATCGCATTACTCCAGATTGTCCTGAACATGTTCCGAGAAATTAAATAACTAGTGAATTCAATATCGTTCACAATATGGATTTTCAAGAAGTTATTTTGGGTTCATATGTTCTTCTGTGAAATGTGAAAATATAAGAAGAAAGGTCTTAAAGTATCCTCCGAGTCCACCGCAAAGTCAAGGTTTTTTTTTTTTTTTTTGGCATTCGGACTTAGTCCATACAGCCAGTCACTATTCATCCATTTATATTCCAAATTTCTTCATGGTGGGTGAAATATCCCAATGTCCCTAAAATCTAACACAAAATCATTCGGAAAATTGAAAGAAGAAATCGTCAGGAAAACAAAGGATCACAAGGTTTCTTCTCGCCAAGGGGTCCATCGTGGCATTTATTTTAATAGACAAACAACACTGGACCACGGAAAGGTTAGGGTTAGAACACAGAGGGTCGATATCTAAGTAAAATGTTAAGTAAATAAAGTAAATTTACCTTTGATTGCATCAAATTTTTAGGCCTGTTTTCTGTATGAATTTGAAGATGCAGAGGATGGTTTTTTTTTTCGTTGAGGGCTAACAGTGTAAACAAATTGATGGGGGTGGGGGTTTCCAAAAGAAGCAGGTCGGAGTAGAGCTCTTGGCCTTCCAACTCAGTATTTTTACAGTTGAAAAATATATGGTCCAAATCACCTTCTACGTTGCATTCTTCACATAGGTTGGAGTTAGTAATCCCAATTCTAGCCAAAAAGGCAGGGTAACATCCATGTCCAAATTTCAACCTATTATACACTGATATACATCTCCTGGATAGATTGAGGTCTAAGTCAAGGTTCGATTATCGAATATACACCCGTACTTCATACACAACTCTGTAACAAAACATATCTATATTTGTGTATACCAGTATCACTCGTTGAGAATGCAAGCTGAACCATGTAATACACATTCCAGATAACGAACTCATGGATTCATCGGTTCGTCAACCGATTCTCGTTAGTTACGAGTAATGGCAGTCTTCTGAAAGTGACAGTGATGGCCACTTGAAAGTGACGCTTCGTAAAAATTATTACCGGTGCGATAAAATGTACTTTTAACGAGAATATCTGATTCATTTCTCGTATAAATACGGGGACGTACTATGAAAAACATGGGATAATGACTAGGGCATATTGATGTTCCTGCTGTTTCTGAATGCTCCTGAATTTATTGAAAATTAATTGGTAATATGGTATGAAATATTTACGATTGGAACAATTGTTACCAACAACCTCGCAGTAAATAAGAATAATTATTGAAATCAAACGTTTATTCGAATGTATTGAATAAAATAGTTTGATGTGTGTGAGGAAATTCAAATGGAATTTATATGCCATAATTCTTTGAATAACACTAAGGAACTAATTCAGGAAATGATTATTTTGAATTCAACTGAACATATCTGTTCAAACTAGATAATAAATTTTTTTTAACAAAAAATAGAACCCACGAAAAAAGAAACTGAGAAGCAAAGAATAAAATGAACCTTTTTAGTCTTAATAACTAAGCTCTAAAACTAATGTTTGTAACTAATGAGTCGGCGCCAAACAAACACACAAGCAAATTAATTACGTAAAAGCGTAAAATGATAACAGCGGTGTGCGCGGCGACAGCGCGTCCCTTCGCCGGAAATTGCCAAGCGGTCTCGAAGTCAATATCAGCGAGACAGCTACCCCAACGGGCACACTTGTGGGAGCACAAGTCTTTGCGAATGGTCGTGCGGAGGGCGCTTTTCTGGAATATTATTGTTTATCGCTGGAGATTTCACGTTGCATTTTTATGTTATTCTGATTTGATCATTTCTTTAAAGTAATTTAAATCCGTTGATTGTTTGTTTGGTGCCGACTCAAAATAAGTTACATACATTAGTTTTGGAGGTTAGTTATTGGGAATAAAATGATTCATTTAATTTTTTGCTTTTCAGTTTCTTTTTTCGTTGGTTTTGTTTTCTGTTAAATAGTTTTTATTTTTTAATATTAAGTGGCTGAAATCTACTGATTGCTACCTACTTGATTTGGATTACTTTCAAAATACTTATCCACCTTAGTTTAACTATAATCTGTTATATACTATAACTAGCTGGTACCAGCGATTTCGTCCTCGTTGAATTTTTTTTGATCAAAAAAAATATTTCTTATCTGTAACAAAGACCCCAAATGCCAATTTTTATGACTTAAACTTCCAAATTAACGGAACCCTTACACAAACTTTCACCATCCTAGGGGTTGCATTTATGAACACACTGAAACCTGTATTTCTTTATCCCTTACGAGGGCCTGAAATACTCATTTTTATTATCCTAATTTGAAAAATAACGGAACACCCATTACAAACTTTCACCCCCCTTTTCACCCCTTTGGTGGTTGAATTTATAAAAACACTAAAGTACATATTTCTCCATTTGTATCAAAGACTTCAAATACCATTTTTCATGACCCCAACTTGAAAACCAACTATATAGACTTTCAACCCCCATTTTACCCCTTTAGAGTTGAATTTTCAGAAACCCTGAAACACATTTATCTTCATTTGTGAAGAAGAGCCCATAATCCTAATTTCGAAACCAACTGTACTTTCATTTTCACCCCCCTTCCCCCTTTCTTAATTTTCATCAGTGGCGTCCCTGTCAACATGCCCTGTCATAGTTTTGATCAAAATAATGATACGCCACTGTCTTTTTCCCAAATAAATACTATTTTTGTAATTGTCCTCTATCTTCTCATGAAAATGGTCTCGTGCCTATTTTGCGTCCGGCGAACGGTTTTTGAGTTAGAAAATAAAATGTATTCATTTGCTTGTCCCTATGCGAAATCAGCCGTTGAAGAATAGTAGGATTATCTTGTGGGCTAGAAACATCTAGTATGCTAAGAACACATTTTGTTGTTTTCAACATAAACAGTTTTGACACTTCTTTAGCTAGATACGTGATATTATTTACGTTATAAAACATGGTAAATTTCACAAATACCGAATTAGCAGACATGCATTACTTGTATGGGCTTGCTGACGGGAACGCATATGAAGCCAGGCGACTGTATCAAGAGCGCTTCCCAAATAGAATGGTTCCTGATGCTCGAACGATTTCAAGCACCCACAGAAGGTTATGTGAAACAGGAAGTTTTGAGGCAAATCATAACTTGAAAGGAGCACATCGGACTGCAAGAACTCCAGCAATTGAGGTAGCTTTTTTAAATCCTGAATAAGTACGAGGCAAGTTGCCAATAATTTGAATATCGCCCATATTCTAGTATGAATGATTCTTCATGATTATTCATCATATCCCTATCAAATACAACGGGTTCAGGCTCTACTTCTTCGAGACTTTCCATTACGAGTGAATTTCTGCAAATGGTTTTTCCAAAAATTTACCGAAAATCCTTCATTTGACAGGGAAATTTTATTCACGGACGAAGCTAATTTACTTAAAACAAGATCAGAAATTTTCAAAATAATCATTTTTGGGCTGAGGAAAATCCGCATGCAATCGTGGAATCTTATCACCAGGAGCAGTTCTCATTAAATGTCTGGGCTGGAATTATTGGAATTAACCTAATTGGACCTTTTTTTTACCACGCAGATTAAATGGCCATAATAATTATCGCAGATTTATGGAAGATAATTTGCCAATTCTGTTGGAAGATGTTCCTATTTTAATGCGAAATCGCATGTGGTTTATGCACGATGGTGCAACTGCTCATTTCAGTGCTCTGGCACGCGAATATTTAAATCAAAACTTTCATAGTCGCTGGATAGGTCGTGGGGGAACAGAGTCATGGCCAGCTAGATCACCAGACTTGAACATTCTTGATTATTTTCTTTGGGGACATCTTAAGACTTTGGTGTACAGTTAACCAATTCTAACTGAGGAAGAATTGCGAAACCGCGTAATAGTTCCCTATGAAGCAATAAGGAATACTCCAGGAATTTTTCAAAGAGTACGCGAGTCAATGACAAGGAGGGCTGGAGCGTGCAGACTTGCAGGAGGCGAATTTTGAACAGTTAATTTGATTTTGGTATTTTTTGTTCATAATAGTTATGTTTTTGAAAATAAAAAAATGGATTTTTATGCGTACTCATTACAAAAACTAAATAATAGTTACCATAAAATTATAAAAATCTTGCCTAGATCCTTTGGTTACCACAATTATGAAATTAAGACTAAGAGAAAAAATCGAATAGGGATAAGCAAATGAATGTATTTGATTTTCTAAATCGCAAACCGTCCGCCGGACGCAAAAAAGGCGAGAGACCATTTTTCAACCGACGAAACCAAAAAGGAGGAGGTTCTCTATTCGACGCGTATATTTATTTTTTTTTATCATTTTTTTTATGTATGATCACGCATAACTTTTCACTGAGGCATCCGATTCCGATAATTATTTTTCCAGTGGATAGGGTTTTCTTCGAGGTTGGTCCCAATCGAATTTAAAAGATGAAATCCACCCCTAAGGGTAGCAAAATGAAGGATATTGATCACTCACCCTCTTGAATTCTGATCCGTTAACCGATTCTATCAGGCATAACTTTGTACTGGGATCTTCGAATTGGATGATTCTCCTTTTATCAGGTAGGGTATACCTCATAGTTGATCATATTTGGATTTCGAATGGAAATATCCACCCTTACGGGTAGAAAAATAGGGGATAATTGATTTTTCACTTGTGAATATTGGCACACATATGTAGTTGACAATGACAGATCGCTAGTGTCATTATCACAATATCATTATATTCTATGAGAGGATGGAATGATATACAAAATAATGAAATAAACTAACCAGAACAACACAAATAATTTATATTACAACAAATAGTAAAAATAGATAATCATATTATTTAACTAGTAATAGTTGAAGTAAGGTGGGTAAGTAGGTATTTTGGAAGTAATAAAAAAACAAGTAGGTAGTAATTAGTAGATTTTAACCACAAAAAATTGAAAAATAAAAACTTTTTAACAAAAAATTAAACCGACGAAATACGAAACTGAAAAGTAAAAAATAAAATAAACATTCTTAGTCTCAGTAACTAAGCTCCTAAACTAATGTAAGTAACTAATTTTGAGTCGGCGCCAAACGAACAATCAACGAACATCATTGAATTACTTCAAAAAAATTATCAGAATGTCACCGCGCAACTCGATGCCATCATTTTACGCCTTACCTAATTCATTTGCTTGTTTGTTTGGCGCCGACCCAAAATTAGTTACTTACATTAGTTTAGGAGCTTAGTTACTGAGACTAAGAATGTTTATTTTATTTTTTACTTTTCAGTTCCGTATTTCGTCGGTTTAATTTTTTGTTAAAAAGTTTTTATATGAGAAGATAGAGGACAATTCAAAAATAATATTTATTTTGACAAATGGAAGTAGCGTATCGTTATTTTCATCAAAAATATGACAGGGCATGTTAACAGGGACGCCATTGATGAAAATAAGAAATATTTTATCATGGAAAAAATGTATTTTTATGCGTACTTTGCATGTACCAGAATTTGAAGAAAAGCCAAAGCGGTTACAAAGATATTGGTGAAGAACTGATTTTTTTGTTGAATTTCAACATCCTGTATTTCAGAAATAAAGCGGTTGCGGACCTATGTTCATATGAAGAATTTTTCTTAAAATCATCCAAGGATTATCGCCCTTAAGGATTAGCATTCAATTATGAAACACCCTGTATATGTACACATTACCCCAAATACGAGGAAGCTGCCTAAAAACAAAAAGTGATGGTTGCTAAGGAAAAAGGAAAATAAAAAGGTCGAAATAAATAATTTTGGAGAAGTCGTGATGAAAATTTTATCACCAAAAATCAACGAAAATACGATAACAACATAAGTATATCTGCTATTAGACAAGTTAAACCAAAACCAGAAATCAACAGGCTTGGAATCGACCATGAAAACCTCTTACCCATAAATCACATGAGATTTCGTATGCATGACGCAACCAACAACAAGGGGACCCAACGTTAGCGAAGCATCCAGTTCCAATATTGACACAATACAGCCAGGATTCATGAGAGTGTACCAGCGGAAGGAACATCAGGAAATCTCTTCAACAAAACTAAACAAAGTGAGAGTATTCGGGGCAGACACTTTTTACGGTTCATTGAATTACACCTATTCACCGTATTGAATTTTCTTTCTTATTTATTGTCATACTGTTAGTATAACCTACAAACATTTATTTGCAAGTTCATTGATTGCGCACGAGCAAATTATTTGACATTTTCAATTTAATTGGCTGAATATTATATACAAATAAAGTAGATATCGCAGGCATAGATAATTTAAGGATTCTATCGAATAAAAGAACAATCATTTGATTATTTTCTGGACTCATTCATTTTTTGATGATATTACAAGCTAGATTTCCATAAAACAGTATATTGACTTCAAGAAAAACAACTAGATGGCGCAACTGCAATCCTCCTGAGTTAGAGATGATAATGTCTCCATAGGCGTACCGACTGAGCTGGGAAAAGATAGGTATATTGAAAAAGGGTAAGAATATCATAGCCGAAGGTTATTGTGATGAGTATTTGAAAAGCACATAAAAAAGAGAAGAAATAAATAATAAAAAATAATAATAATAATCATACATAACAAATTAAACCGCATATTTGTTGATCCTAGACCTCCTGACCTTACACCTCTAAGCTTTTATTTGTGGGATACTACCAAGCAAATAGTCTACAAAACACGAGGGACGAATTAGAATATCGAGTGACTCCAGCGTTCCAGGAATTAGATCCAAATGAAATTCAGAGAGCCACATTAGATGCCGTTAATTTTCCCATAAGAAAGTGTTTGGAAACTAATGGAGATTTCGGACATTCATTGAAATGATTCAGCACTGTTACATCTTTCTACATTTATTAATACACATGTTGACACTTTTTGCATTTGATGATGATTCAAACATTTCATAACATAAATGATCAAAACTCACAAACTGTACGAGATAGGTATAGGAAAAGTATACATAATTCATTAGAATTATGTCACAGCTTATCAAATATAATAATACATAGAGTGTTCCTTTGACAAAACTGAGTTTCAGTCATTTTCATGAGTGTCCGGAAGGAACTTACTTTTGAGCCTCCTTGTATACTGAAACTGTGATCCAATTCATCGGCAGAATACTCAATGGTCTTATGACATAAATTGAAATATTTTGTAAATTTTCATTATGAAAAAATCATTATTTTTCAATGGTCAGGTTTTGCAAAAAAAAATTACAAAATAATGTTTATTGCGAAAACTGTCATAGATAGGTGAAGAGAATGATCAGAGAACGTTATGAAGAATCCTATAAGGATTCCAAAAATTTTGTTATATTGTTGAGTCTGACCATATACAGGGTGTAATGAATTAACAGAACACACCGGTAACACCAAACTTATTGTTGATTGAGAAAACTAGCATCAAGAGCATCGACTGTTTGAGGATGGTCGAACCGAGATCATGTCCCTGGAGCGGCCTACAGGAAATATCCCCTTCTCTTTATACTTGGGCGTTGAGTTGTTTATCCAGGAAGTACGTACCGTTTTTACAAAGATTCAAAAAAACAATAATAAAAATAATAATGCACCCATAAAAATGTTGAGAATATACATATATATTTAATAAAAGTTGACAAAATGTATTTCATCCATTCTACATACGGATAAGATGATACAATATTCAGAAAAAAATATAGTGTAGTTTACTTGAAGTCATTTCTTTATCAGTCCACAATTCAAATATATGGACGAAAAGCAATAGTGACATCAATTGTTAAAACGACTGTTGATAATTATCTTTGAAAAAACAAACTTTGGTAGCATGAAATTATAGAGATACATTCAAAGACACATTCGTATTATAAAAATAATTCAATTTGCCCACACATAAATACAGAAAAATACATATGAACTTACTCCAAATCAGCATGGTCAACACTTTTCACTTGAGAAGGTTTTTTAACGACAATTAGTTTGATTGTATTATTATTTTGATTGATTCCGCTAAAAATGTTTATTTTATTTTTAACTCGCACGGTATATTAGATTATCGCTGTATGGATACGGTTTTCTGTCAGGTCATGAACTATCGATTTGAGGTTTTCCGTTGACTTATCACGTTCTTGAAGCGTTGATAAATAATAGGTAATTTTGGAAAAAATGCTGGTTTACTGGTGAATTCACTTGGGTGCTGTTATTACACGGATTGAGCTTGAATAGAATTTCTCTTCTTATTAGTTCGCACGTTTTCGAATCTGATCTAGCTTGCTCGCGACGTCGCCTTTTTTATTATCTACCACTTGAATAGCCATGTTTTATAGACTTGAATTTATTTCACTTAGAGCTGACTGAGCATGTTACTCGACTGACTTCTGTTCTCAGAATAACTCTTTTCTTGTGATCCAGTTTGTTTTTATATCATTCTGCCCGGGCGCGGACATGGCCAAAGGTTTATTACCGTAGGAAATTGTTTTTGTTACTTGTCCTAATGAATCCGCGATTGAATAATTGATGGCTTGCTGCTGTCATACGCGCTTGGATAAATACGAGGGTTTTTATTTCTCTCGCGGTTTGAGTTATATTGATGGGCTGTCGTAATCTATAAATTATAGCGTTTTTCTGTCGTCACAAATATATAAAAACAGTTTTATGCTATTTCGTGATGCAATGTAATTAGGCGAGCTGTCAAAAACTCTGAATTTATACTTTTGTTTATCAAGAACTTTGTTTTTCAGATAGGCGTAACTAGGAGGTGATGATATATCAATAGCTATATCGAGAAAAGGGTGATGTTTTATAGGACTTCTTAAGTGCCTTTACTCATCTTCAAACGACGAAATATATATAAAAGGCTTATTTTTCGATTAGCTTGGTAGTGTGAAGGATTTCTGATTCTATTATCTTTCCTAGTGAACTGGTTTTTCTGGCTATAACGTTCATATTGAGAAATATCGTGTTGTTTCTTAGGAATGAAAGTTTTTCTGTAATTATGGGGCATGACAATATATGGGGTGTTCTATTTGAAATAACACAGTAACTACTACTTTCTGATACAAGCGGCAACACCGTATCGATGAAAAATTTTGGACAGATAGAGCATGTTTGATTATCCACGGCCACAAATTTTCGAAATGATCTGTCGTTCCGTTCTCCGGAGACTCATAATGTTCAATCTACCGTGAAACACGCTGGATAGAATGTACATCTGAAACTGTGGTATACCTGTTCAACCGCCTACTATAGTTATGATGAAACCATTTCAGAATTTTGAGCTACCTTGTACAGTTGTACGGTTAACAATTTTAAAAATAGATTGAAAAGGGACGTGCATAATATCCTTCAGTCCCTCTGAGAGAGTTTACAAAACTCATTTTATTGTTTTTGTTAATGAATAAATATTATCATACTAAAAATCCTCTGTTCTGCTTACTCATTGCACAAAAAAGTAACTGCTATCGCAAACAACATATTTTCGGGAAACAGTTAGTTATACGGTTAGTAGTAGAACGAGGTATTATTCTGGTTTCGCGCGGTCCAAATACCTCAAAAACATTTTGACAAAGGATGGTGTTTTCAAGATCCTTTTTTTCATGAAAATGTGTATGTGACTTGTGACTCTTTTGGTATTGTGGAGAGTGATTTGTCGTCCTGGTAAACACAACACAACAATTGCACACATAAATGAAGGAAAAACTATTGCTCACATTTGAATTCGAAAAGTTGGCGGTGATTCACTTATCACCAACATGAAAAATAAAGCGAAGTTACTGAATGTCTTCTGTCAAAGGAACGAATATTATTTATTTGGAACTGTGTAAGAAGGAACATTTTTTTCGATAAAAACGACGATATTTTGTGCAAAGTTGTGCCGAAAATAAGTGATTTAGGGTTTATTGCTTATGCTGGTGAAAAGAAGGAGTCCTTTTGAGTGATTTGTGTGTGAGAAAACGGTGCTTGAAAATGAGGTTATTTTTTTTTTGAAAAAGTGCTATAATTCGGGAACGGTATGAGACCGCCGCACGGATTCGTGTTCGGGAGGCAAAAACACGTAAGAAAAGTATTTTCCCCATATTCAGAGTGCATGTGTGGTGTAACTAGATATTCACCATGCGTTCTCTATATTTTTGAAAACATAGAATCCAAATTATTTCTTTACTTTTGAGTGCATTTTTTTTATAATTTTTTTATTACTAATGAAAGCTTGTTTTCAAATTTTTTTCCGTTTATTTATTTTTCATTGTTTAGTATTTATGAGTTAAGTAATTCATATCTGATTTATTTTTGAAGTTTGCCAAAAAAATCATAATCTCCGACCCCGAAAACCCCTAGAAAACAATTTTGGATAGAATCGGACCATAATCACAAAAATTCTCCGCCATATTGGAGCCGCCATTTCGTTTTCTTCCTAACAAAAATTTCATAATGCATTATCACCGGAATTATGTACGCCTGCCAAATTTCAAATCAATCGGACGATTAGGAGGGGGTCAAATTTAACTTGCAAGATTTGATTACAGACAGACAGACACCGGGACAGGTGAAACTAAATAAAAGCTTGTGAACTCAAAATGTATGAGCCGTAAATTAATTTAGAAAAAAATAAATTAAAGACGAAGAAATATTTCGATAAAAAAGACTCGACTCTCGGAACTCTATACGCATTATTTGAAAGTGTGATTTATTGTTGAAAATAGGATTTCTTGTCAAGAAAAACATTATTGCATACCTCATACCGTTAAATTACAATTGAAAAATATATTATCAAAACACTTGCTGTTTTTTTTTGGGAATACGTATATAGCTATAGCTGTTTTTATATAAAAAAGGCAATAAAACTCATGTATTTTAAATTTTTCCAACTATTTGTTCATACCTTTTTTACGAACAAATATATCAGTTAATTATCCTAGAAATGTATATAAAGTATATAAATATTTCTAAAAAAAATGTCTTAAAATAAAAAAAATAAATATTTTTTTGGTTTTTTAGTTGTTTTCACAATATATTGATGAAGCATTTTGTTCTTTGGAAATAGTTATTTGCAATCTTCTTCACTAGATAAAAACTTATATTTTTTGTTGATCATTCAGTTGTTTTTTGTTTGAACAATTTGTTATAAATAATCACCCAATCTCTTTATATATTTTTTATTCTGATAGAAATAACATAAAAACTTTTTAACAAAAAATTAAACCGACGAAAAAATCAACTGAAAAGCAAAAAATGATAATTGAGCACCTAAACTAATGTGAGTAACTAATTTTGAGTCGGCGCCAAGCAAACAATTACTTTGTATATAATTCCATCCTTTCATAGAATGTAATTATTGTGACGGATGTAGGAGGATCTGTCAATGTATGTGCGCCAATGTTCATAAGTGAAAAATCAATCATCACCTATTTTACTACCCATAGGGGTGGATCATTTCATTTCAAATTGAAATCTGATCAACTATGAGGTATAACCTATTTAAAAAAAAAAGAATAATCCAAATCGGAAAACCAACAACAAAGTTATGTCTGACAGAATCGGTTAATGGACCAAAATTCAGAGGGTGAAAGATCAATATCCTCCATTTTGCTACCCTTAGGGATATATTTTTTCGTTCAAATTCAAATGGGACCAACTTTGAAGTACACCCTATCCAATGAAAAAAGAATCAACGAATTATGCGTGATCATACATAAAAAAAACTAGAGAACCTCCTCCTTTTTGATTTCGTCGGTAATTATAGGAAAACGCCGAAAATTAGGTGGTGAATGCATCGTGTACAAAGTACACAGTTTTAACTCTTGAGCTATCACTTTAAATCAAAATTTTGAACTCAAAAGCATCTTGTAACTATCAGTGGAGTTTAATACGATTTCACCCCAGGTAAATGTTTCTTTTTATATAATTTAAAAAAAAGTTTTAATAAAAATTGTAGGAAAACATTTTCTTACTTTTCCCTGTTCTCAAAAATAACCAAGTTAGGAAGATCGGGAAATAAAACTTTTTGGAAAATTATGGCTACAAGGATAATTTTCAATTGTTTTATGATCAACCCCAGGAAATTTTGTTTTTGAGAATTAGTGTTTTCCATTTGTTAATAAAAATGTTATGAAAATTTTAATTTTCAAGTAATAAAAACAATAACTATTATTTTGTCAAATCAAAAATGATTAATCTAAACCTGCAAAAAAATCAAATTATTTGATCATTAAAATTGATGATTAAATTTAAAAAAAATGATATACATTTTTAATTGAAATTGAAAAATCTATTTCTAGGGATGTTTGAAATCGATTACTTAAAAGCAGAAAATATTTTTTTATATATTTTTTTTAAATGCCACGTTTTTAAAATGGACCAAAAAGTATAAAATAATTTCTCCTATCCCCACACAAATTCATAACCCCTTACAGATTCCTTACCACATACAGATTGTCTAGAAAATTTGTGGCAGTGAATTTTCAATAGCTATGAAAATACTTATAAGATTTAAAACGAAAATCGTGGGGTGCATGCAATAGATAAATAATAAATAGTAAGAAGTGTAGGGAGTTGCTGAGGTTGAGAAAACTAACAACAGTTCATATTATTTGCAGTGCAATAAAATTGTTAGTGACTTAGATGAACTATTCATGCATCAGTTATCTATTGCATGCGTCCCACGTTTTCGTTTAGAATTTTACATAGGTATTATAAATTCACAATCACAAATTTTCATCACAATCTTTATGTGGTTGGGAATTTGTATGGAGTTATAAATCTGTATCAGTCTAGAAGAAATTATTTTATATATTTTAGTCCGTTTCAAAAACGTGGTATATTGATTTTTTCATTTAAATAATTATTAACCTGCAGTCAATGTGGACTTGATCGACATTTGTCATTCCAAATGTCCATCGGCCAATAAGACAGTATGCACACCAATTGAAGGGTGATTTAGTATTATTTCTGCAGCAGGCCATAATCAAATTATATTACTTGGTTTGTAGAAACAAGTCGTCGGAAATCCACAGTACAATTGAATTGAGAAACAGTGCAAAATAACTTTGATCTATACTTACACATGCTAAATTTTAAGGCGATTGAAAGTGGGCTAAATTTAATTTGAAAGATTTGATCCTTGTTAGGCAATTTTCGGTTGTTTATAGAGGAGTCAATTGAAATGAAAGCTTGTAAAAGTAATCAAGTGGCATATGGAATTATTTCATAGAGACTATTTTTTTGCAGGTAGGTCCCGATAGAGCTGGGGTAAGTTTTATATTTCATTCATTTCACTCATTTAGTTGCTTTTGCATGATATTATGTCTACTTTTCCAAAATGACTAGTTTCTTCCGAATACTTTTTTGGAGATCCTGTGTTGCACAGATACAGACTGATGGAGTTAAAAATAACTTCCAGATTTTTTATCAAACAATGTGTCCGAAGGGACACGTGAGTATGTTACCATCATCCAGAATGTAGACAATGCTATATCTCAAACTGAGAATTACGCAAAAATAGTCACATCGCTCTAGATATATATTTTCACACTAAGAATTTTATTTTAATTCTCATTTTATTTCTATTAATTGATTGAGGAATACAAGACAAAACGAACCAAGAAAATGCATACACTACAAAACAAGTGTCTTTTTTTATAGATTCAGGAGTTCGTTTTTTTCCTCCGCCTTCGACCAAGTCCTCAAAGAATTTGAAAGTAGGTACATTTTCTCCATAATGGAAAGTGAGGACTCATCCGCTTTGACTAATATGAAACAACGATTTGTTTGTAAAGTATGGGAGGAGATATTGATTACAAACAGTACAATTCCATTTAATAGGCCAACCAAAACAGGTTTTTTTTCCACTTAAATAAAGACGCAAATAGCCTATACTACACATCGAAAGATAGTTCGTAGATGAAAACCACGGTGTCGGTCCCAGCCAAATCGCTTTGTGGATTTTTTTTCCCAAAGAAATATTGTAAAAAATTATCTCTTTCGTTTTTCACAAATATTTGAAAAAGTATTGAAGGAATCTTTTCACACTAGAAAATTCAAAAATCTACAAAATGTTCTTTAAAACCCTCTAAAAAAACATTTTTTTAAAAATTCTTATTTTTTTTTAATTCAAAGCTTGACAAACAATCTCGCTGGAAATGATAGATGTAGCTCAACTGGGCGCAAGATGGTTTCTGTCCGACGTGTAGTTTTTGCACAATCGCGTTATAAACAATTCGAGTCTGCCATTACAAAAATAACTTACCATGATTTGACAACGAAATTCATAAAAAAATAAAACAACGTGATGAAACATATAAAGATTTTGTATCAACTGTTGACTCAAATTAAAATGTAAAATGGGAGGAATTCAAGAACGGAGGAAATGAAGTAGTGAATTTATTGAAGAGGAAAAAAGAATAATATTTCTTTGAAAAAGTAGATATGTACAGAAATAACTCTCAATTTATGTGGAAAACATTAAAAAAGCTGATAAACTTAAATTTTCAAAACTTTCCAAGCTGAATAGAATTCAACTTAACAAACCAGAATAATATTGTGAAAAACAAAACAGAAATAGTAAATTGATTTAACTACCACTTCATTACCGGTATTCAGCAAGTTGTTGATAGTATTGATAATGTCGATGACTGGAAATGTTACAAGCTGGTCTATACAGGGCGTTGGGAAAACCACACACCTGACTACCAGTGTTACATCCCACCTATTATTTGGGAATACTCATTATCTCCACCCCGGCATAAACGACGTTCAGGCCGTTGTTTCGTTATCAAAAGATTAACCCTCTGGTAACGCCACTGGTTTGGAGCAACTCGTTATTCCGTATAATTAGCCTGAGACGCTAAGGACGCTTCTAGTATATAAAGCCTATACTCGATTAGTCCTTTGTTGAAAAGTTGCTCGAAAAAACTACAATTTTGTTGGGTATTAGCAGCAATTTATAAAAGAATTTATTTGCACTGAAGTTAACGGACACGAGCGGCTGTATCCATTACCCTCTTTCTAACACCCAGGGAACATAGGTTGTTTATTTGGGAGTATATACCGTTCGCCTGAACTCTATATCAATAAAAAGGCACTGGGAATCAAAGAAAACTTATATTCATAAATGAAATTGTACATAATATAAGACAAGAAGAAAAAAAAAACAAATAAATCAATACACTGTTAACCTCAGAATGCCACTTTTGTGGTAACTCTCAAGAATTTATAAAAAAAAACCAAATCTGTTAATAATGGATATAAAAACAAATAAAATAAAATGACTAAAGAACTGCACTCTCTACAAACATTTTCCTTTCAATCCTGTATAATCCATTCCTATCTTTATAGACTGAGTCACCTTTTTAACAAATTTAAATTGCCAAAATTATTGGATATGACATAGATAAACAAACAAATAAGAACACCATGAAAACATTTACTATAGGTAACAACATGTCCACCTTTACTTGTGATTTCTCAATACTAGGGATTGTGCACTTAAAGGCAAATGACCCTGGTTTAGTACCTCTCGACAATGTTTCTTTTTATGGGAGATATATGTATGCATAACATGTATATTAAGAAAAGCATATAATATGAATAGGAAACCAAAACATTAATTTCAATAATAGGAATTCATTACCTAGGTCGAATTGTCCAGTTGCTCTCCTTGGGTCGCACTCGAAGAATTTCACGATTAACCGGCTTTATTATCTCAAACGCTTGTCATGGTTCGTTACCGGATCAGGTTACATGGATGAATTATTTGCATTAGTTTTATGGACATTCAGCAAAGACACGTCATTTGATCGAGAGAATGCCCAACACTGGAAAAGTATTTTCAACGGGAGTACTTTCGTATTTACAACACATGAATTGAACTATTATTAGAGTGATTAGAATTGTTCGTATTTATGCGGTGAAATATTGTTTTTACACTGACTCTAGTTAAAAGGTTGTCATGTTAGAGTTTCGTTAATTGATATGGTGTTTACCCGTGGAAAGATTTTATTTCTCGTGACATATTTCACTGGTACTAATATGAATGCATACTAATTTTCTTCACGTATGATAGGCGTGATTATTCCACGGACTACTGTTCGGAACTAACTAACTCGCTTTGTTATGCCGTTGGCTTTATATATTCTCCGATGGAAGCTGGGGCGGGACTTATGTGTTTTATGAGCTTTTTAATGAGGGGACATTTGTAAACATGATAAGGCTTCGGTTTGTTTAACTCGTTCTCGCGTATTTTCTGTTATAATTGGATAATATTTTACTGCCTGACAGGTAGCGGTCGGCTAGTCTGGGAAATAATGACCAACAAGGATGTTTATACATTTATCGGTAGCGATAACTTGTGATTTATGAGTCGGGTACGGCTCTTAATGAGGTGGGCTGGTGTGACTGTCGCTTATCGGGATTTTTTAATGGTTTTGTTTGTGTTCGGACTAGTGTTAGAATTATGGATGCGTTTTCGGTAATGAAATAAAACTGATTTTCTATCTCTCAGTGACGTTGAATAGTGGATGATATCCTGTGGCAAGTTTGAATTCTCTTTGTAAAAGGATTGATCATAACAAATCGTCACTGCCCTGTAAAAAAGGTCTCTACTCTGAATAATAGGACCTTTTTGTTCATTATTGAATGAAAATATTTGGTTCCATGTTTTATGGTATGAAATCATCTTTTGTTGTTACCTATAGAAATGATAGTCTGTGCTGAGTATGGTATTCATCATCTCAAAGGTTTATTATAAAAATAAAAATAAGATAAGTAAACAAAAAATGCTGTACACTTACAACACAAGTTGGCATGTATGAAGTTTTGAAAAGAAATAATGTCTGTTCATTGTATAAGAGTTCATGAAACTAAAAATAATAGTAAAATGTGACAAGTACACACAAAAAAAAAACTTTTACAACTGGCACGGCATCAAACTTGAATAGAAAGTTCTGTCTCGTCACCATTTACGAGTTCCGGGGATCCTGAGGACCGGTATCTGTCACTCGGTCGGGAGTGACATGGCGATGTTGAACGCCTGAGTGATTATGCTCGAACTGGCAGCTGGGGCATCACTCGGGTTGTCATCAGAATCATCGTCCGGGGAGGTGTAGTCGGCTACAGTTCTTGAGACATAGCTGGCGACTCGGTTGGGGTTAGTGGAGTCCAGTCTAGTCTTCCTTCGGGGTGGTGCGTGTCGGTTTCGATCGTCGGTGCAAACCTGACAATTGCATACGGGCTTCGTGGATGTGTTTTCAGTGTTTGTCGTCGGACCAGGGTTGTCGGTGTGGGTCTGCAAGTACCGGGTACTTCGGTGGTGCAGTGTAAACAATCACACTGGGTAATGTTTCTGGTGTCCAGTAGTCTCATGTATTCCGCATGATGGCGATTAAAGTGCAGAATTGAATATGAGATGTAAGTGCGCACGTGCTCGGATGGCGGTTTCTGCATCCACGTATTCACGTCGTAGAGCAGATTGTTTACGGATGCCTTCAGGATGCTTCGCTTCGTGTCGAAACTGGAGATTTCTTTTACGGAGTCTAGCAGCATCTCCATGGGGTAGCTGGTGTTGGTAACTTGTTGATCACGACTGGGTTTATAAACAAAAGCTTTGCTGGCTGACTAACGGGGTGTCTCGTGTAAGAATTCGGAGCACAATAATGTCAATCTAGTCCCACGCACGTATTTATATAGAACCGATATCTCTTTATTTTAATTCTCACTAGGGTTAATTTTAGGGGTCAGCTTTAACGTCCTTTCGAGTTATCTTATTTTAGGAATGAGGCACTTATTTTTAATATTTATTGGAAAAGGGGTCCCCTTTTCTTAGCTTCACTATCGCGAACTGGGTAAAGATTATTTTTATTTGTGACTGGACGTGAAGATCACATTATTTATCGTAATTTTAGGTCAAGCGTCGCGTAGAGGTAATAAAATGTCCTTATTTATTTTGATTATATATTTTTCATTTCTGGGGTCCAAGATAGGCCTTTGAATGGATGTGATTTTATCGTCGCATAAATTGTTTCGTTCGGCTGACGGGGTGGTATCTCAATGCCAGTTTGGGTAGGTTGAGATTCAATAACCGTGAGATTGTTATCCGTCGACATTTCGGCAGGAACTTGTCGGGGTAATTTATGGTTGATTACAAGTAGAGTCAACGTATCCCAGAAAGCTGCGATTACATGGTAGGTACATCCAGTGATTCTGTGTATGGCTATCATGTTTATGGCTGTTTCCATACAGAATTTTATTATCCTTATGCAAAAATATATCCCTAAGAAACTGCTGGTTACGTCTCCAATGAAAGTGAATACTCCATATAGTTTTTTCATAGTGCTGTTGGCTAGTTTTTCTATCTCTTCGGGGTTGAACAGGTTCAACGTAGAGAAACCCTGATCTGATACGGGCTTATTGGCCATTTTGTTTATCAGAATATTATTTACTGCTTGTCTTTCGGACGAAAAAAGTATTATTTCTTGGGCTTGTCTCATTTCTTCGGTTGTGTATATCCCACCGTCACCAATAGGTTGTATTCTGGCTAGTTGCATTTGTTGTTCTTCACCTATGGATAATTCTACAGGGGGATTTCCTGCTATGGGATAGGGGTCGTAGGCTAACCAAGTACCTTCTATATAATATTTGGCTGGAATGATTGAAGAACATTCGATCTGTTGTCCTATTTCCTGTATAGTTCGTGTTAGTGGCGCCATAAAATATGTTTTGTTTAAATATGTCACCGGCAACTCTTGATAACAGTTTTTCTCTCTCCTGATTTGAACTATAACCGGTGTGCATTTCAACAAATATAGTACTTCTCCATTTATTTTTGCAATATACCCTGGGTCTTGGGATAGTAACTGTGATATGAGTTCGGAGATTGTTGTGCCATCAATAATCTATTCTTGAGAATTTCTCTTTTTAATATACACCTTCTGTGAATAGTATCGGCGAGCATCGTGTTCATACTCCTCTTAAACGATTGCTCTATATATAAAAATTTCGAATTTACATAGGTTATTATATCGGCAGTTGGCTCCCCTGAGGTAATAGCGAAGTTTACTTGAGATGGGGTCATATTGCTTGGTAGTTCGATGATTAATATTCGGGGATGTTCTGTCAACCACATTTCAAAATCACAAATTCGCTTCTTTTTAATTAACTGCACGGCAAATAGTTTCGTCCTGTCTTCAATAACCATGTATTGGTTTATGTCCGTCTGACTTAGTTTCTCTATTATTTTCGTTGCTTTTCCTTCGTAGAGTTGTCGGTACCTTCTACATTCATGAGGTTTTATAGGGTCCCAGGCTATTTCTCCTTGGAACGCATCCATACAATATCCTGTACTAAATTCGCAAGAGAGTTGGTTCTCCAAACTAATTGTATTGGTATCCAAGTGTGCGATGGCGGAATAATCTTTCAAGATGATCTTTGCGGTTGCAGTAACCACAACATCTTTGTATACCTTACCTTGGAAGGTATAAGTGGCACCTTTGGCATTCACCATTTTCCGCTAATTCTCCGGCTATCACGATTCTCGCGGTTTGTGTGGTGTTGGGCTGCAATTTAATTATATCTCTAGAAAAACCTCTGTATTCCAAATACTGATGTATCTTTAAGCATTCTGATTTTCCTACGGTTTGCATAAATGTAATTAGGCTATCTGGTATAATCGCTGAATGTGAGAACATGCCACAATGAACCATCAGTTGAGTGATTTCTACTAAACAGGACTTAACATGAATGGTTTCAAATTTCTGTTTCTCAACCGCGTATACACGAAGATCCTGTACGGTGTATGCATTGGATAATTCGGGACATTTTTGTACATCTCTTAACGATATCGCAGTAATATTGGCGATTGGATTTCGACAGTCGTAGGCTATTAATCCAACTGTACCGGGAATTTCATAATTAAAAATAACAGTCCCAGTATCAAGATTATTTTTAACTGCGACTTTGACCTGTTAATTTTATCGTTTCATTTTCGGTCGATACGGAATCGGCTGAACCCTCTGGTCTAATTCCATCGTTGGGCCCATTTCCTACACTTGTTCCTTAATTTCGAGTGTTTGACCTGCGTATCTTGCCCTTTTGAAGGATTACTTCATATCTTGTTTCAAAACAGATGTCTCGGAGATTGGTGAAGAAGGGACTAGGGATTTTCGGAGGGTGTGACCGCGCTGCAGGTAGAATGGTTCAATGTTTATAATCACGGCTATTAACTTCACTTATCGTTCAGCTGACCGGGTTAGGTTAGCGGTATAGTCTCGTGTTTTCTCCGCACTGGTTCACTTGGTATGGTTGTCTCTATTAACGTCCCAGGATAATAGACCAATTTGAAACTATGTTTTGGCAAGGAAAGCAAAATTAAAATATTTTTTTTTTTTAAATTTAGGTCACGGTTAGACTGTAATCCTATACATACATACATCTCCTAGAGTTTCTCAATTAATTAAAACTATATATACATACATATCTTTGTTGCATTCCCAGTGCATTTCAATTTACATGAAGTATTGTTTTTACTGATGTTTGCCGTTTTTTGTCAAAATCCAAGGTTCCTCAGGTACCTGTCCCCGCGACCTTGTTTGGTAACCATGAGTTACTTCAGGGACGCTGTCCCGATCTTCGTCTGATGTTTCACTGGGGTTTCTACTTTCGAAACTGTCCATATTTTCTAGGGTAGTTCGTCTTGCCTAGGCATTAGCGCTATTTCTGAAACGGGTTCAGTTCCTACACTATTTTCGTTTCCTACGCGTGTTTCGTGGATGTTATTTAAATTACGATATTTTTCCAACTCTTCGGGAGTGATGCAATAATTCATGTCCAACATTTCGGGTTCTTTGTTGTATACACTGGGGCGATTTTCTCCACTTTCCTTAGGGATTTCTTCTTTGACGGATTTTCTACAGTCTTCGAGGATGTCTATATTCTTATAAACTTTCAGTCGATTTGCATGTACAACTTGGCTTTTTGTTTTTCCTACCCTTTGTATTTCAAAATTGACAGGTGATAATTTTCTTAAAATTCTCCACGGTCCGGTATATCGTGGTAACATTTTCACTTTCATTCGATTTCATTTACAACTTGGCTTTTTGACCGGCTCTGACATTGGGAGGTGTCTTTAAATATGCTAACGATCCTATGGGAAACTCTTTCAATTTGGCCTTGTTATTGAAATTTCGGTGTGATTTTTCCGCGGCAGTTTCTACGGATTTTCGGGCTTTTGGAGGGCAACTTGCAATCTCTGGACCATTTCTGAGGCGTAGTTTTCTAAGGTATCATACCTTATACGGGGTGCTCTTAATGTTAGGTGATGTGGGTAGTAGCATGTCTCTGCCAAACATTAGAAAAAAGGGGCTTTCCTGTGTGGATGAATGAATCTGATTTCTTATAGCCACAAGAGCATACGGTAACTGTTCGTCCCAATCGGATTGTTGTTCAGTCACTAGGTGTGATAAGGTAGTTTTCAAGTGTCCATGGAATCGTTCTACGATGCCGTTCGTGGCGGGATGATATGCTGTAGTATTCAGTTTCTTGATTTTTAGTCGTTGGCAAATTTCCAGAAATAGAGCAGATAAAAATTGAGATCCTCTGTCACTCAATAAATATCTTGGTGCTCCATAACGTAAGATGATATGTTCTACAAATACTTTCGCTACCGTCTCGACAGTAATATTAGGTATTGGAATGGCTTCGGCATATCGAGTCAGGTGATCAATTGCTGTAAATATATACTTGTTTCCATTTCTGGTGGTGTTTAGTGGTCCGACTATATCGATGGCTACAATTTCGAATACTGCTTCCGGAATAGGCATTCTCTGCATTTCCGTTGGTTTTTGGTTCGTAGTTTTATGAATGTTGCAAGAATGACATTTCTGTATGTATTCATTGATATCTTTCTTCATGCTAGGCCAGTAAAATTCTCGTTGGATAGTGGTTAGAGTTTTCTTTTGTCCTCCATGACCAGAAAATATGTTATCATGGTACAAACTTATAATTTGTCTTCTAATGACCTTGGGAGCATAGATTTTGTCCCGACGCTCGTCTACTCGTCGTTTCACGTATAAAATTTCTTCGTGAATATAAAATTGTCATCTTCGTCGGTCAATGTAGGTACTAATGCAGAATTTGGGGTCTGTCTTCTGCATTAGGCGGATGTCGTCCAAGTGCCATAACGTTTCAACTACCGGTTCTATGTTTTCACTGGATTTACTAAGCACACGTACTTGGCAGTCTTCTGTTATTCTTTGAGTCATTTCCTCACTATGTTCGTCTGTTTTATCCTGGATAAGGTATCGGCATTTATATTATCTCGGCCTGGTCTGTATTTAATAGTAAATGAGAATTCCAGGAGTGCCATGGCCCATTTGGCTAGCCTGCTACTTGGATCTTTGATAGACAATAAATAAGTCAATGGCCGGTGATCGGTAATGATGGTAAAGTGCGTACCAGTCAGATAGCACCTGTATTTCTTTACAGCCCAAATCACTGCGAGACATTCTCTTTCTATCGTAGAGTACCTAGTTTCAGCGGCATTCAAAGTTCTGCTCGAGTAACAAATGGGATGTTCGAATCCAGAATATTCTTGACTCAAAATTCCACTTATGGCGGTCGCGCTGGCATCTGTGGTAACCACAAAAGGTCGAGAAAAATCGGGGTATTTTAAGATCGGAGGGGAAATTAAAGCTTCTTTTAGTGTATCGAAAGATTTTTGTTGTTCTTGTCCCCACTGGAATTTTACCTCTTTTTTGGTGAGTGCTGTAAGCGGTTGGGATATACTCGAGAAGTTTGGTACAAACTTTCGGTAAAATCCGCATAATCCCAAAATGCTCGGATGTCTTTCACTCTTCTTGGTGGTGGATAGTCCTTGATAATTTTAGTTTTTCGGGATCTGTTTGGCAACCTTTCTCGGAGATAATATGTCCAAGGTATTTTGCTTCTTTTTGCATAAAATTACACTTAGTTGCCTTGAATTTCAAATTACTGCTCCTCATTTGTTCGAAAACATTGCGTAACCTGTCTAAATGTTCTGAGATGTTGGGTCCACTAAAAACGATGATATCGTCCAAGTATACTAAGCACTCCTTACCTATATATTTCGCAAAAATGTTCTCCATCTGCCGGCACCAAGTGCTAGGGGAGTTCTTCATCCCCATAGGCATACGGAGAAATTCGTAGTGTCCGTTTGGTGTGGAGAAGGCACTCTTCTCTCTGTCTCTTTCATCCAATTCAATTTGAAAATATCCACTAGCTAGATCCATCACACTGTATAAGCTAGTACCTTGCAACTTTTCGATCGTATCCTGTATATGTGGTAATGGGAAAAATCTGTCTTCGTGATGGCATTCAATTCCCTGTAATCAATGCACAGTCTGAACTGGGGATCTTCTCCGGGGTGCAATTTTTTCAACCAGGATCGCTGGAAAACTCAAGGGCTACAGGATTCTTTTATTATTTCGTTATCTAACAATTCCTTAAATTTCTTGGTGGATTAGTCTTCTGCCGCTGGTATGGAATTCGATAAGGTCGTTTCGAAATAGGCGGAACATCCTCAGTGTGTATCCTGTGCTTTACTAGATGGGTACAAGTTAATTTTTGACTAGGGGCCTTAAATACATCAATGTACTCCTTGATGAGGGTGGCCAATTTAATTTGAGCTTCTTCCGTTGGATTCTCGAGATGTAATTGTTGTAAGATTTTCTGTTCATCTTGTAGGTTTATGCTACGGATCATGAGTCCATTCGTCGTAGTTTCCACTTTATTTTCTGTATCTGCCTCGAAACCATGAGCTATAATATGTTTCCGGGGTATGATCAGTTCCTGTTCCAAAATGTTTATCATTTTGATGGGTATTTCGGTATCATTTTTTCCTATCGATCTCGCGATCATCAGTCCTTTTATAGCTGCGTTATCTTCAACTATAATATTTTCCGACAATAATTTTCTTTTTGTTCTAACCATACATATTGTCATTGCTCTCGGGTAAAATCATATCTTTTTGCAAGTACAGTCCTGTCCATAATTTTCTTCAATCACTTTTTCACCTCCCTGTATAACTATTTCTTGTTTACTTCTGGAAGATTCGGCGTCCCGAGTTTCTATCCTTCCGATAAGTCTTTCATTCTCTGTTTGACTGGCTTTATTTTCATAAACTTTTCTATACCTTGTTTTCATCCGTTCCTGGCTCGTATTTGCCTCCTCGTATCGGCTGTCTGTCTGTTTAGTGCATATATTCTCATACCCAGACTTTTCTTCCTGCTCACTGTTGAGTTTTCGGGATAATTTAGATTTTCCTTTCCACTTCACTGTTTCTTTAGGAGAGAAATTGTCGCCCTTAGACGGACATATTTCTGCTTTTCGGTTGTCCTGTGCGAACGGCGGGATGTCTTCCACGATTTTCGTTTTCAGAGTTTGGAGTTTTTCCATGTCTCTGGCAGTAAAAGAGTCATCCTTGGACGAACTGGCTTTTTCAGTACGAATGTCGTTCAGGCTTCCCGTGCCATATCGCCTAACTAACCTTCCTAATATACAGGGTGTCTCGGCTGTCCCAATATTCCGATGGATGGCGAAGTTTTCTCATCCCTCGTGGTGAGATTTTCTTTTCTCTATTGTTCGTCGTTCTGTCAGTGAACAAGGTCTCCATTAAATCCTTATTCCTGTTCTGCTTCTGTAAACGCTTATCTCTATTTTTCCTTTTCCTTTTCGACTTTTTTGGTTTTTCAGTGGACGTGGCTTTCTCTTGATACCGTGTCTCCTTTAAATCACGTTCTTCTGCCTGTCCTGGATTTTCTACTCGATTGCTGTTTGAGTCGGCCGACCTCATTTCTGGATGTGAAAATTTAGTTCCAAATACTTCGCAGTCTGATGCGGGCGGCGCCTCCCTTATCTGACCGAGTTTTTCTTTAGACATCGTTTTCGTCCAGCTATCTATCGTAGTAGTAAATTCTTTCAACTGTTGCTCTAAAATTTCTAGTCGTTTTTCCCATCGGTTTTCCTTCTCATTTTCCGTATGATAAATGCGTTTTGGCTCGTTGTGGAGTTCAATTATTTCTTCCATCAAATACATTTTGTTTGCTCTCAATCTAGCTTTTCTTGATACTTTTGCAAAAGTCTAGACCTAAAATTATTTCTGTGCTCAAATGTTTCGTTTCGATTAATATAAATTCGTGCTCGATCTGGGTTCTTTCATTCAGTTTTATTGGCAAAACTACGGTACCTATATATGGAATTCTATTTCCCTGTACGTCTTTTAAATTGAATTTTTCTTCGTAATTAACTTTCATACCGTGCGTAATGCTAACGTGGGCCAACGATACTTCGGCACCCGTGTCTACCAGGGTAGTGCGAAAAATTCCATCAATTTCTAGAACTATGACGTTTCGCTGGGCTTCTCCCGTGGTATAGGTTAGTATCGTGTGTGTTGGCCTCCTATTTACCGTGTTGCGTTTTAATGGCGGTTGTCTGCGGTTCCCAACGGAGGAGAATTGCGAACCGGGTGGCCATTTAAATTTCTTCTGTCCATATTTCTTTGTCCATTCCTGTTTTTACAGTTGTATGACATATGACCCGGCTGATTACAATTGAAACAAGTTCTGTTTTTTAACCTACAGTCCCTAATTTCATGTCCTCTTCTACGACAATACTGGCAGGTCTTTATCGTTGCTGGTGGTCCATTTGCTGTGACATTTCTAAAACTTCTCTCTCCTGGCCTAGTTAGGTTTTCTATGAGCTCTTCTTTATCGGCTAGTTCGATAGCTTCGGTCAGTGTATCAGGACTAGCGGATAGTATGCGTTTCCTGATGGGGTCCAATAATCCCATAGCAAACTGCGTGATGACATCTTGCTCGTGGCGTTGCAATAGTATCCGATCTACATCAGCTGTTCCGGTCAAGACTAAAATTTTGCAGCACAAACTTTCAGACGTGCCAAAATTGGCGGCAAGTTTCAGATCTACGTTGTCGGCATTCTAATAATTCCCTTTTGTCCTGCCCTGGTATTTTAGCTATACCAAACTGTTCCTGTAAACCTCTTTTCAATTCGTTCCATACTGCTGTATTTCTCAATTGATTGTCGGCGTCAATGAGTTGTTTCGCAATGCCTCTTAGTTTCAATCGAACGATAGATACTATTTGCAATTCTGTCCATCCAGCTAGAGCGGCTGTATCTTCAATTATCCTAATAAAATCTTTGATACTCGACTGCCCGTTATAATAGGGTATATTATCTAATGTGATTGCTATTGTTGGCTCTGGATTTGGCAGAACCTGCACTACAGGAGTTGTTGTTGACGAAGGTCCCCCTGGAGGAGTCATATTGAGAACTTTCCTCCTTTTGGATGAATTATTTACTAAATAAAATCTTTCTTATACTTTTCTGATATTGAGTTCTGCGAATTGTTCGGTATGAACGTTTTATTTGTATATATGCGTTAATGTACTTCCTCAATTATTACTCGCACACCTGACATCAGTGTTACAAGCTGGTCTATACAGGGCGTTGGGAAAACCACACACCTGACTACCAGTGTTACATCCCACCTATTATTTAGGAATACTCATTATCTCCACCCCGGCATAAACGACGTTCAGGCCGTTGTTTCGTTATCAAAAGATTAACCCTCTGGTAACGCCACTGGTTTGGAGCAACTCGTTATTCCGTATAATTAGCCTGAGACGCTAAGGACGCTTCTAGTATATAAAGCCTATACTCGATTAGTCCTTTGTTGAAAAGTTGCTCGAAAAACTACAATTTTGTTGGGTATTAGCAGCAATTTATAAAAGAATTTATTTGCACTGAAGTTAACGGACACGAGCGGCTGTATCCATTACCCTCTTTCTAACACCCAGGGAACATAGGTTGTTTATTTGGGAGTATATACCGTTCGCCTGAACTCTATATCAATAAAAAGGCACTGGGAATCAAAGAAAACTTATATTCATAAATGAAATTGTACATAATATAAGACAAGAAGAAAAAAAAACAAATAAATCAATACACTGTTAACCTCAGAATGCCACTTTTGTGGTAACTCTCAAGAATTTATAAAAAACCAAATCTGTTAATAATGGATATAAAAACAAATAAAATAAAATGACTAAAGAACTGCACTCTCTACAAACATTTTCCTTTCAATCCTGTATAATCCATTCCTATCTTTATAGACTGAGTCACCTTTTTTAACAAATTTAAATTGCCAAAATTATTGGATATGACATAGATAAACAAACAAATAAGAACACCATGAAAACATTTACTATAGGTAACAACATGTCCACCTTTACTTGTGATTTCTCAATACTAGGGATTGTGCACTTAAAGGCAAATGACCCTGGTTTAGTACCTCTCGACAATGTTTCTTTTTATGGGAGATATATGTATGCATAACATGTATATTAAGAAAAGCATATAATATGAATAGGAAACCAAAACATTAATTTCAATAATAGGAATTCATTACCTAGGTCGAATTGTCCAGTTGCTCTCCTTGGGTCGCACTCGAAGAATTTCACGATTAACCGGCTTTATTATCTCAAACGCTTGTCATGGTTCGTTACCGGATCAGGTTACATGGATGAATTATTTGCATTAGTTTTATGGACATTCAGCAAAGACACGTCATTTGATCGAGAGAATGCCCAACACTGGAAAAGTATTTTCAACGGGAGTACTTTCGTATTTACAACACATGAATTGAACTATTATTAGAGTGATTAGAATTGTTCGTATTTATGCGGTGAAATATTGTTTTTACACTGACTCTAGTTAAAAGGTTGTCATGTTAGAGTTTCGTTAATTGATATGGTGTTTACCCGTGGAAAGATTTTATTTCTCGTGACATATTTCACTGGTACTAATATGAATGCATACTAATTTTCTTCACGTATGATAGGCGTGATTATTCCACGGACTACTGTTCGGAACTAACTAACTCGCTTTGTTATGCTCCCGTTGGCTTTTATAATATTCTTCCGATCGGAAGCTGGGGCGGGACTTAGTGTGTTTTATGAGCAGTTTACAACTGGAATTGAGAATTATGTTTTAATCGGCACGATATATATTAATAGCATTTTTCAATTCGGTTTGAACATAACATCAGTTATTTCTGTATTCGCGTTCCTTTTGAATCATTGAAAAACATGTATGTGTCTGTATACAAGGTGTTTCTTAATAACATGATAATATTCAAGGAGGTTGTTCTTGGATCCATTTTGAGAAAAAAACTTTATATGAACATATGTCCAAAAGGTCTTAACTTTTGAACTACAGGGTGCTAGAGTTTTAAGAAAACATTGGTTTTATTTATGATAACTTTGGTATGACCCTGGATATTTTTATGAAACGTAGTACGCATCTTCTATGCATCAAGTTTTCAACCAGACAATCATCTTACAGGATTAAGTACACGAAAAATTGGAAACAATTTGACATATTCTTGTTTGGAAAATTCCCCATGACTTTTTATTATATCCCTACCATATCCAACGGGTTCAGGCGGTACTCCCTAGCGACTTTCCATTACGGATGAACTTTTGACAATGGTTTCTTCAAAAAATGTATGAAAATCCATTATTTGATACTGAAATGTCATTCACCGATGAAGCCAATTTTTCCAGAAACGCCTCCCAAAACTTTCACAATAATCGTTTTTGGGCTGAAGAAAACCCATATGCAATCTTAGAATCCCGTCACAAGGAGCAGTTTTCCGTTAAAGTGTGGGCTGAAATATTTGGTGAAATACAGTTCATAACCTCAGCCATAGGAACTTCCATTCAAAAACCTAAAAAAATTAAAACAATAACTTATTTTAAATAGCTACCCGGTTAACCTAGTGAAGAGTATCTTAAGCAAAAAACCTACAACTCCCACAGTCCGCCCAATGAGAATTCAACCTCAGACACGAGGGCACATCTTTTCTACAAAATTCTCAATATTACGGGTCTGTCACATAGATTCGGTTTGTTTAACTCGTTCTCGCGTATTTTCTGTTATAATTGGATAATATTTTACTGCCTGACAGGTAGCGGTCGGCTAGTCTGGGAAATAATGACCAACAAGGATGTTTATACATTTATCGGTAGCGATAACTTGTGATTTATGAGTCGGGTACGGCTCTTAATGAGGTGGGCTGGTGTGACTGTCGCTTATCGGGATTTTTTAATGGTTTTGTTTGTGTTCGGACTAGTGTTAGAATTATGGATGCGTTTTCGGTAATGAAATAAAACTGATTTTCTTATCTCTCAGTGACGTTGAATAGTGGATGATATCCTGTGGCAAGTTTGAATTCTCTTTTGTAAAAGGATTGATCATAACAGAAATACTATAATTATAATCTATATAACTTGTCTTTTTTCCTAAAACCTGTCACACTTATAGACGTGGAAACCCTTATTGATATCTTGAAGACATCCACCTCATCATGGTATGATCAAGTTTCAAATAATTTAATTAAAAAAACTAGTCACTACTTATGTCCGCCATTGGTATTCTTGATAAATAAGTCCTATGAAATGGGCATTTTTCCAGACTGTCTCAAGCTAGCAGAGGTAATGCCTCTCTATAAAAAAGGAGATTCTAATGAACTTGCAAATTATAGAGCTATCAGCTTACTTTGTAGCTTTTCCAAAATCATTGAAATGAACGTTAAAAATCAGCTGAATTCATTCTTAACGCAGCATAACATTTTATCAACAAGCCAACATGGTTTTCGCACTAATATGGGTACAGAGACTGCACTGAATACCTTTCAAAATGAACTCGTCTGTAGATTAGACAAGGGTGATTATGTGTTTGGACTATTTATAGATTTTTCGAGGGCTTTCGATGCGGTTGTCCATAACATGTTAATTGCTAAATTCGAACGATATGGAATAAGAGGTATACCTTTGAAGTTCTTTGAATTATATCTCTTGAATAGGACTCAGTTTGTTTTACTCAACGGCACTAACAGTCCTTCCTATACCATCACACAGGGAGTTCCACAGGGATCTGTCTTGGGACCTATGCTTTTCAATGTATTTGCAAATGACCTCATATATTTTGTAGAAAATATTCCGAATGTCAAGATTATATGTTACGCTGATGATACTAACATCATTATATCAGGTGACAGCCAACAATCACTGATCTGTTCTACAGAAATTGTATACGATAACATAATACGATGGTCAGAAAATGATAATTTCCTACTGAACCACAAAAAAACAGTGTTGACATATTTCGGGCACAGACGACAAGACCCACTATAATATTTAAAGATACAGAAAAACAATTACTCTGTTCTGAAAACGTGAAACTACTAGGAGTTATTTTTGACAGGCAATTATCATGGACAGAGCATACCAATCAATTATGTAAGAAACTTCGAAGTGCCTGCTACAGCATCAAATACTTGAAAAATCATTGCAGCAAACACATTCTCATCACACTGTATTATGCCAATTTCCACTCCCACATGAGATATGGAATACTAAGTTGGGGAAACAGTGCTAATGTAAACAGAGTTTTTATTTTACAAAAATACGTGATACGCATTATTGAGAATATTGATAAGAGGACTAGCTGTAGAGAACTTTTCAAAAAACTAAAAATCCTGACATTATTTAGCGTATATATTCTGGAGGTGTGTATATATTTCTATAATAATCATAAAAACATTACAATGTGCTTGCCAAAACATGATCATAACACTCGTTACCGCAATATGTTACAGCCCAATTCTCACTTATCAAAAAAGTTTTTATTTTATGGGGTGCAAATTATACAATGAATTAAATCCGGATATAAAGTCAGCACCAAATGTCCGAATATTCAAAAATAGACTGGAAGAATTCTTAATTGAAAAGTGCTGCTACTCACTAGATGAATTTTGATAATTTTTATGGATGCATGTGTGTGTGTATGTGTACTTATTTATTTATAGTATAGTATTTTGTATTATTTATTTGTTTTCTCTGACATAATACGTACTAGTCAAACTGTTTCGTCCAAAGTGTACTCCATTACATGGTTTTAGTTTTCCTTTTTCTGCGTTACTATGTAACAATTTTCATACTGTGTTATATCTCATAATTTTGGTATATGCATTCTGTGTTTTTGACATGTTTGTCCATTTATATTTCCTTGTGAATATGTAAAATGGTAAACGAATAAAGTATCTATCTATCTATCTATCTATCCTAATTTTTTCCAGTTTCACTTATTATCAATGAATGAAATACGTTTAATTATTAACTCCTTAGATAACAAAAATTAATTAAAAAAATTTTTAAATGAAGTAAATCTGAAATTAATAATGAAAAATTGAAATTGTGGATTTAAATATTTCGGTTTCCAGTTAGACTATTTTTTTTTGGCAACCACTTCGTTAATGTTTGCAAAAAAATATCTAAAAAAATATATTTTCTTTCAAGAATTTCTAGAAATTTATCCACCCAAACAAAAATCACTGTATATAATGCGATTATTCAACCTCACTTTGACTACTGTGCTTCTATTATTTTCCTTTTTGATCTAAATCAAACATCACAACTACAAAAACTTCAAAATCGAGGTATGCGCATGGTTCTGAAAGCGAGTAGATTCAGGGAAATAGGAATCATGTTACAAACATTGCAGTGGCTTTGAGTTTCTCTACGATTGTATTACTTATCAATGATCTTTATATATAAAATACTAAATAACTTAGCACCTTCATACTTCAGTGAATTTATTGATTTGAATTCAGATGTTCATAAATATGCCACAAGAAACAACGCCAATATCTATGTATATAGAACGAATAAGAGAAGTGCCATGAATTCTTTGGTTTTACACGCTTTATATTAGCTTCACATGTATGTTTGTTTGTTTGAACCGACTCCTTTGGGTGCGATTTTGACCCACTTCAGACGTCCGAATGATTTGAAATTTGGCAGGTGTTCATAATTCCGGTGACAATGCATTAAGAAATTTTTGTGTGAAAAAAAACAAAATGGCGGCTCTAATATGGCGTACGATTCGCTTCATAATTGGTATCTGAGGGTTTTCGTGGTCGGAGATTATGATTCTTTTATCAAAACTGAAAAATCCAAGATGGCGGCTCCAAAATGTTGGACCAGTTTTGTGATTATGGTCTGATTCTATTCAAAATTGGTATGTGGGGTTTTGGGGTTGAATATTAGATTCTTTTGTGAAAATTGAAAATTCAAGATGGCGGCTTCAAATGGCAGCCGAGTTTTGTGATTATGGTCTGATTCTATTCAAAATTGGTATGTGGGGTTTTGGGGTGGAGATTATGATTACCTAATTTAATATGATTATTCCATTTTTTATTTGCAAAAAATAATAAAATAATAGTTTAAAAAATAAAAGAACATGCTTTTATAAATAAAACCACACTAGAAAAAATAAAAAAAACACGCTTTTATAGAAAACCAGACTGAAAAAATAAAAAATAAGAAAAAAATGTATTTTATTTAAAAAAAAAGCGTGGGGTGCATGGTATCAATAATTATATAGTACATTACACACCTAGGGCAGTAAAGTAAGAAATGTCTCAGATCACAGGTAATTGTTGGCCGAGGCAATACCATGCACCGCACGCTTTTTTTTAAATAAAATTCATTTTCTTCTAATTTGCTATTTTTTTCAGTCTGGGTTTCTATAAAAGCGTGTTTTTTAGTTTTTTTAAACTATTATTTATTTAAAGGATTTGCTACTTACAATGAACTACCAAACATAGTTAAATCTAGTCTATCATTAAGCATTTTTTTAAAAAGTTATTGGAATCCATAGAAAATGTTTGATAGAATATAACGTCTGAAGAATATGTTAATTATTGAATTGTGCCTTATATTTTAACTAAATCAAGTTTATTTATTCTGTTTTTTTTAACGTCTGAAGAATATGTTAATTATTGATATATACTTTTTTTATTTATATATATATATATATATATATATATATATATATATATATATATATATATATATATATATATATATATATATATATATATATATATATATATATATATATATATATATATATATATATATATATATATATATTTGGTTTTTTTTGAATGACTTTCATAAAAAATGAACGAAACCCCAAGAAACTCAAACTCCATATATATAATATATATATATATATATATATATATATAATATATTTTTATGATGGGTTATTTAATGTTTTTAATTTGTATA
>JAFIRS010003311.1:0-143467 GCA_018342105.1 Gonioctena quinquepunctata | reverse complement strand
TTTTTTCCAATAGCTCGAGTACTTTATGCTTGATATCATTGAAAAAAGGTGCATACTCTGTATACATATTCTCACTAGATACTCTGTAGCTGGAAATGCGACATTTGAATGCATTTTTAATGAGGTGTACACCACCACCCAAGTGAACACATGAATTCGTCCTGTGTGCGAGTGTTCTATTGTGAGAGTTGACTTGACAATATGGAAATGTCACATTACAACAATTACATGTATAGAGTGGTGCAGGTGGTGAGTCATCGCCATTGTTCAATTTAACTCGTTTCACTGAAGGACCTCCCTGGCAAGTTTCCCGTTGATGTCGACGTAGATTATCACTTCGAGTGAAATCTTTACCACAATCACACGAATACATTTCACCGACTTGTTTTCAATAGATCACTGGAGGAGACACTGATTCGAAATACTCTTCTCCTGGAATATTTCAGTGAAATACCCCCACCATACAACAAGTCCGATGCGATGCGCAATCTGTATGGATTTGAGGGGATTCTCTTGACATTCAGCGCACTCATCAATAATCGCAGTTCATTCTTAGCTCTCTCACAGGACAAACGCCCTCCTCGCTTGGAGAGTACAAGGATTCATGAAGGTCATGACTGCACAGAATATGTATGCCTACACCACAACATTAGTCAAGGTCAAACAAACATCGAGATCAAATCTTGAGGTTGCCGAAACAATCCCAACATCAAAACTTAATGTTATGAATCTCAAAGTCAAAACTTAATGTTATGAATCTCAAGGTCATATTCAAGGTCAAGTCGAATCTCAAAGTCGACCAAACCCAATATCAAAACTCAATGACAAATCTCAAAGTCAAATCTCAAGGTCAAACACACACACACTGCACACCTGCAACTATTCAAGGTCACACGTGACGTCATAGTGGTGGGGGGAGACCCAGAACCGGCTTAAATCTCCTACTCCAGTCCCTAAAAAAGGCAAAAAGACCCTACCTAGCAACTACAGACCTATCGCACTGCTATCTATTATTTCGAAGGTCATGGAAAAAGCCATCAACATCGAGCTCATGAAATATCTGGAAGACTCAGGAATTATCAATGATAGGCAATATGGCTTCCGCCATCAGAGATCAACTGGTGACCTGCTCGCATACGTCTCACATATATGGCAGCTATCTATTGAAAAGTATGGAGAAACTTTAGCTGTGGCATTAGATATCTCCAAGGCGTTCGATCGAGTTTGGCACCAGGGACTCCTCGCCAAGCTTCCATCTTATGGCTTGCCCCCTCAGCTGTGTTCTCTGCTTGCTAGTTTTCTCTCAAACAGGTCTCTCCATGTAGTGGTCGATGGAGTTTCATCTGACACTCTACTCATAAATGCTGGTGTTCCGCAAGGATCCATTCTAGCACCAACACTATTTTTACTTCACATCAACGACGTGTTGAAAGCAACTTCATGTCCCGTACACAGCTTTGCCGATGATAGTACCCTCCATACCGCTTTCTCTTCCAGGGCCCCTATATCAGCCCGTGAAACCAGAAATGAACGAGGAAGAAATGTTAACAATATAAATATGGACTTAGCAACAATTCTCGAATGGGGATCCAATAACTTGGTAGAATTCAATGCAAACATAACTTTGTCAGGAGTAACCATACCACTGAAGTCATCCATATCGATGCTTGGTATTACTATCAGCAATAACCTTTCCTGGGAAAATCACGTGAGGTCCATTGCCAAAAGTGCATTCCAAAAACTTGGTTTTTTGTTTCGTGCCAAGAGCTATTTCACCTCCAGTCAGCTGCTTATGATCTATAAGGCACAGATCCGACCTGTCCTGGAATACTGTTCCCATATTTGGAGTGCTAGAAGTTTGCGATTCTGTCCAAAAGGGCAATTCGTCTCGTCGGTGATGCCTCGCTTACAAACTCGCTCACTTGTCTGGAACACCGTAGAAAAGTTGGCGATTTGTCTCTATTTTATAGATATTTTCATGGGCGATGCTCTTCTGAAATATCAACAATCGTTCCTCCTTTGGCAGTCTCTTCGAGATTAACCCGTCAAGTTCAGTCTTCACACCCCTTCGTGGTCACTTTGGAGACCTGCAGAACATCACTTTCCAAAGACTCATTCATCCAACGAACTGCGAGGCTTTGGAACTCATTGCCTAGGGAGGTGTTCCCCGAGGCATACAACCTCCAGAAATTTAAGAAGAACACCAACTCCTACCTTCTTTCCCTTGGTTCCCACGATGTTCTCTGAACATTACAGGATATCCCTTTTCGTGGGAACCAGAACATATAAAAAAAAAAAAAAACATAGCTCTCGGCCACTACTGAAAATGAATTGAGTTTGTGTTTCAGCTTCCAGTTCATGAATTTTCGATAAACTATTTCGTATCTTTCATGAGATTTTGCTGGTAACAAATTATGCGAAGCATTTTTGGCTTTCTCCACTATATCGGTTGGTGTACACATTTCATCTCCGCTACTACTGGACATTTTTCACATCAATTTTCATTTGTTATTAGGGATTTATCTTCAAATGATCTTGGTAAATCCAAAAACTGTTCGTCATTTTCTGTAGGGGGAGTAGAAAAAGTATAGTACGTAATGCGTGTTGTAAAGCAATTAGGCACTCATGGAATTACGCACTCGCCGCTACGAGGCTTCGCGCGTAATTTTTCCATTCGTGCTTAATATGCTTTTTCTACTCCCCCTACAGAAAATGACGAAATTTGTACAACTGGCCAACTATGTAACTGTCTATTTAAGCACTGTGCGACATAAAACTGTACGATTGAACTTTACCGTAAACAGAGAGCACGATCAACAACCAATACGGTAGCATCTGTAAAGTAAATCGCACGACGTATAACCAATAAGATAGAGCCTTCAGTTGCCATGGAAACGAATAACAAACTGCGTCGCCGATAACCAGCGTTGCCAATTACCGAGATTTTTCCCGAAAATTTCATGACTATTCCTAACTTTAGTTTTATTCCTAACACACTACGTTAGATATGGACCATTAAGTTCATTATATTGAGCAGCCAATCAGAAAATAGGGCGCCGTGAGCTGAAACGCGAAAAGCTGCTATCTGAGCTAGGCATAACATTTGACGGTCGTCAACTGTCATGTGTCACGTCATTCCTGTTTCCTGTCAATGTTTAATGGTAACTTGCCAAATTATGAGATCATGCCCATATATTTTGTAGATAATTTCATATCTCTTTGCCTGTTTAAATTTGCCGGGAAAAAACGATCAGATATAAGTTTCGGTATTTTTTCGGGAATTTTCTTAAATTTACGGGAATTTTCGGGAATTATCTAGCCTCTGGTCGGGATTTTCCTTCATATGGCGTTGGCAACCCTGCCGATAACATTTTGATGTTTTATAATGGTGTCGCGATTTGTTACTCGTTTTTGGATTTGCCAAGATCATTTGAAGATAAATCCCTAATAACAAATAAAAATTGTTGTGAAAAATGTCCAGTACCTAGTAGCGAAGATGAAATGTGTACACCACCCGATATAGTGGAAAAGCGAAAAATGCTTCGTATAATTTGTTACCAGCAAAATCTCGTGAAAGATACGAAACAGTTTATCGAAAATTCATGGACTGGAAGCTGAAACTCAAAATCAATTCATTTTCAGAAAATGTTATGTTAGCATATTTTGAAGAACTGTCCAAAGAAATGAAGCCATCGTCACTTTGGTCAATTTATTCAATAAACATAAACCATGATAACATTAACATTGCGACTTATCCTGAACTATTGGCTTTGCTAAAAAGAAAATCAGATGGTTTCAAGATTAAGAAATCGAAAACGTTGACATCAAAAGAAATCAATGTCTTTCTCCAAAACGCTCCAGATAGCAAATATTTGCTTACGAAGGTATGCACGAATTATATAAATTAATAGGCAAGTATTGGTACTTTTTTATTCCAGGTAGTTTTAATTTTTGGTATTAGTGGTGCTTGTAGAAAGCAGGAGTAACTTAAAGCCTCAAGACTTGGAGGATACAGGAAAATGTCTGATAATTCATATTGCCGATTCAAAAACCAAAACGCAACGTTCATTTGTCGTTTCAGAGTTCTTTTATCCAATTTGTAAAAACTACATCAATCTACGCCCTGCAGGACAAGATGTTCAGACTTTGCCTCTCTTTTTGAATTAAGAAAATGAAAAATGCTCATAGCAATGTGTTGGAATGAACAAAATCGGCAGTATTCCAGAACAAGTGACAGAATATCTGGGCTTAGCGAATCCCAAACAATACACAGGCCATTGCTTCAGGCGTTCTTCAGCCACAATTCTTGTAGATGCTGGTGACGATATGCTAGCATTAAAGAGACACGGTGGTTGGCGGTCATCAGCAGTGGTCGAGAGCCAAGTAGATCATTCTATGAAAAACATGACTGCCAACTCATCAAAAATTACATGTGCCATTAATAATACTGCTACAATAAGAGAAAACAACAATTTTTTAAAATACAAAAATCAGACAACCAACCCGCCCTCTCTTGGTTTCAATAACTGCACAGTTACGATTAATAAATATTACAATCTATACTGAGTAATATAGTAACTTATTATAGTTGAATTATCTTTTATTATTATTTTTTTTTTTTATATATAATAATAATAATAATATAAGTTCATTCAATTCAGCCTATCTAATATAATATATATATATATATATATATATATATATATACTGGAAGTTTAGTGAAGTTGTTGTCATGTGATATACTCTGTGATATATATAGTATCAATACATAATTATAAAGTTATAAAATATAACATAGATTTCAAAAAATAAATGACATATGGAATTGTGAAGTGTAAAGAACTTAGTTATAACAATATATATATATATATATATATACGAATTATATCAATAATAATAGAAACAATCAAACAACAGATCCGCAAAGCATTAAGCTTGTCTGCAAATCTTGTTGCTGGATGTGATAGAAGTTGTTCTATTATTATTTTGTTTTATTTCTATTCGTATACACCTGATTCCGGCAATATCTACCAATTTAGTCGTGTAGTTATATTCTTGTTTGACATGAAGTAGAACACCATCGTTTTGGTTGATATTGCCTCCATTATAAATTCTGCAATAATTCTTCAGATTGAACATGTGAGAGTTTTGTACTCTCCATGTTTCGCTTAAAACTATGACATCAAATAAGTCTTCAAATTGTTCTAGCACTATTTCAAGTTCTGAAAAATTTTTTTGGACGCTACTTATGTTTGTATGGAAAATTTAAATGTTTGTACTACCCTTATTCAATTGAGAGTTTGCCACTTCAATGCTCTCAGACTCTAATGTGGTTATTTCAAATAGCTCAAAATCTCTTATGTATGCATTCATATCAAATGTTAATATGTTTGTAAAGAAAAAAAAAATATAAAATAAAAATATCGATGTAGAATGAGAATGGGATTGTATTTATTTTATTTAAAGTTTCTATATACCTTTTTCCGGTTCTATTGTTCGTATGTTAGATAGCGAAAGCACATCGATGTATATTCACTTTTTACCGCTCCTTGTGTTTTTTGGAGAATACTGATATGTTTTCTGGTCTCTTGATTTGTTGTTCAGTTTCTTTTCCACCATAGGTACTTTCGTTTCTATTTGATTTGGTTTCTTCGAGTTGATACTGGTTGTCCCCTTCTTTGAGTTTTTGTCGTAAATCCTTCCTTCTTCTGATGTGTCTCCGTTATCTTCGGTTTCCTCGTTTCGTTTTTCGATATTTCTGAGATCTTGTGGTGTGAATTCAGTTTCATTGACTATTAGTTTATATCGGTATATTTTGGCTTCCTCATTTTGTGATCTGGCAATCTTTAGGTGTGTTCTCAGTGTAAGCTGGTCTTCTCTATCTTCTTGACATAGATCGTTTGCTATAGAAATCCCTTTGTCTTTGAGTCCTCTCAAATTCTCTCTGTTATGGAAAAGCGTCAGTTTTTTTAGATATGAGATGAATTCTATAACGATGGGCGATTTTCCGTTTTTCCAATGGTGTAAAAGTTGTTTACATCACTTTCCTGTAGATTTATTTCCAGAAGGGCATTTAGTTGGTTGAGTATACTTCCTAAAGAGTTGCTTCTTATTCCAAAAATGACAATGTTATTTTTCCTCGTCTTACGTTCCAGATATATACACCTTTTCTTCAATGTTTCAACTTCCTTGGTGAGTGTTTTTGTTGCCCTTATTACTTGTTGAATATCATTCTTAATTTCTTCCGTTTGTTTTTTGTTTGCTTCTATAAGTAACATAAAAAGCTGTTGGTGTGCTGGTGCCAGTTTGTTGAGGCTGTGTTCATCCATTCCGTGTATTATCGGTGAAGTGACTACGGCACAATATATTTCAGACTATGGGCCGTTGGTGGCCAGGGACACTAACACTATTTTGTTATTGTTTATTTACGTACTCTAGTTTTTTTTGCTCAACTTGGAACTATGCTTCCTTTTATGTATTATTTTGTGCAATTGTTGTAGGATTAACTGTTTATAATGATTATAATAATTGAGAGTTTCATACGGAGCACTTGCGAACACGTCCACACTCTCTGGAGAACTATATATATATATATATATATATATATATATATTGATTGATTAAAAATATTTTCACTTAATGGAATCCTAATTTTTTATGGGAATAAATGCGGTCGTAGAAAAAGTATAGTACACAACTCGAGTTGTAAGACAATTACGCACTTCTAGAATTACGCACTTTTTCTAGTCGTGCGTAATATGCTTCTTACAACTCTTGTTATGTACTATTTTACAACACTTGATACGTAATATACTATTAGAACATTGGTTTACTGCACACCAATTCATACTGAAGCAGTTGAGAAATCGCATCATAGCTTCTTGCGAAACTATTTGAAACAGTCCCGACATTTTCCACGGACGTGAGTCCATGAGAAAAAGAGTAGAGGTATGCATATTTGCAGGAGGTTCACATTTTGAACATATGATTTAATTTATTTCTTTGTGCGTTCAGGGTTATTTTTGTGTTAGCATTCCAAAATGTATTTAGATTACTTTGACTTTATAATTTTACCGTTTGAATCTATTTTTAACTGACGAAACCAGATAGGAGGAGGTTCTCTAGTCGACCCGTATATTTTTTTTTCCATCATTTTTTTTATGTATGATCATGCATAACTTTTTACTGAGGCGTCCGATTCCGATAATTCTTTTTTCAGTGGATAGGGTGTACTTCGAAGGTGGTCCCATTCGAATTTAAAAGATGAAATCTACCCCTAAGGGTAGCAACATGCAGGATATTGATCACTCACCCTCTGAATTCTGGTCCGTTAACCGATTCCATCAGGCATAACTTTGTACTGGGTTCTTCGATTTGGATAATTCTTCTTTTAATAGATAGGGTATACCTTATATTTAGAGTTCGAATGGAATTATATACCCTTACGGGTGGAAAAATAGGGGATAATTGATTTTTCACTTATGAACATTGGCACACACATACGTAGTTGACAATGACAGATCGCTACTGATATTATTTCTGTTCCACATCCGTCAAAACCATTATATTCTATGAGAGGATGGAATGATATACAAAGTAATGAAATAAACTTACCAGAACAACAGAAATAATTTATATTACAACAAATAGTAAAAGTAGATAATCATATTATTTAACTGGTAATAGTTGAAGTAAGGTGGGTAAGTAAGTATTTTGGAAGTAATAAAAAAACAAGTAGGTAGTAATTAGTATATTTCAGCCATAAAAAATTGAAAAATAAAAACTTTTTAACAAAAAATTAAACCGACCAAATACGGAACTGAAAAGTAAAAAATAAAATAAACCTTCTTAGTCTCCGTAACTAAGATCCTAAACTAATGTAAGTAACTAATGTTGAGTCGGCGCCAAACAAACAATCAACGAACATCATTAAATTACTTCAAAAAAATTATCAGAATGTCACCGCGCAACTCAATGCCATCATTTTACGTCTTACCTAATTCATTTGCTTGTTTGTTTGGCGCCGACTCAAAATTAGTTACTTACATTAGTTTAGGAGCTTAGTTACTGAGACTAAGAAGATTTATTTTATTTTTTACATTTCAGTTCCGTATTTCGTCGGTTTAATTTTTTGTTAAAAAGTTTTATTTTTAATAAATTTTTGTTTGAAGTTACATAAATTGGTTTTTCTCGTAAGTGGTCTGGCGAGATGCAAATGAATGAATTTTATTTTTTTATGCGAAAACTGTACGTCCAACGAAAAAAATCAAGGGTCCAGATTTGCTCATGAAAGGAATGCGGATGTAAAATACAATATTTACTGCAAGAAAGAATGATTCAGTGCAAATCCCGCTCGAATGCCACTGGCAAGAATGAAAAATTATTTTGTACAGCAGAAAATGCCTTTCGATGCACAGAAGATGCGTACTACGTTTTACAAAAATATCTAGGGTCATACCAGAATGATCATAAAAAAAAAACTTAAAACTTTCGCACCCTGTAGTTCAAAAATTAAGACATTTAGGACATATGTTCTTATGAAGTTTTTCTCTCAAAATGGACCGAAGAATAGCCTCCTTAAATATTAGCATGTTATTAAGAAACACCCTGTATAATAATTATAATGAATAAATGCATGGGTGAACATATTCACTTACATATGGCCAGTATAACAAGCCGCTGGAATATCTTTTTTTAGAAATGATTCTCAGAATACATTTTCATACAATTGTGCTCATATCTGGGCCTGTTTGACTATTACATCGATTTATTTTTTGACATATATTTCCTCTATAGTCTCCGTTCATCTTGTTTGTTTGGAGTAATATCAAACTCTCCAATTCAATGTGGTAAAGTTTTCCCAATATCAATTGCAGAAGCATAAAAAAGTCTTGCGGCGAAATCCTGTGAGCAGCAGTGGCGGAGATAACTAATTTTATTTAGATATTTTATGATTTTAAAAATACTTCATAAATAATGAAAAATGAAAAAAAATTAAAGACAAGCTTTTATTTATACAAATACATTAAGAAAGAAAAATAATTTCTTTCATTGTTTGATGTAGGTTACTAGAATATCCTAAAACGTATTTCGATCGACACACACCAAGACCACAGACGCTACTGGTTTTTAATCTTTCAGAGCTATTAAAACGCAAATATAACGCGTGATTTATGACCTCCCATCGTATAGACACACCTTCAAGCATTGATGTCCGACTTGATTGGCCCAGACGAATCGGTTGTAGAACAGACAGATATTGGATGGACTATAACGTTCTATAGGATTTAGATAGACGCATATATTCTTGGAGGTGCTGAACGATAGCTTTGGAGATCTCTAATGATCCGATAGAGAGATTGCATTCGCGAATAATCTCTGATGAAGTGGATTCATAATTTTTGTTTGCCCTGTATACTCCTTTGTTTTGAGGTTTTTTCGTTCATGTCAATCAGATTCCATTTGATAACCGATGATTATCCTTCGGCAGTAAAAACTCATCATTTCTGAATGAAGCTGTATACAACTATCCAGGGTGATTCAAAAGTACTCTGACAAACTTCAGGAGGTGATTCCTCACAATATTCTAATATGAATTGACTAAATGAATATATGTCCGGAAACGCTTCGTTTCCCAGATACACGGTGTTAAAATTTTATTTTTATTTTCGATTTTTTTAAATAACTTTCTAAATACTGACCTTAATTAAACGAAAATTGGTATTAAGAGGTTTTTTGAAGTGTCGAATTCGAACCTGATGTTATTATTGCTCTTACTCGTAGGGGGCGCCACCTACACGTCTTTTTCTTTTTTGAAGATTCATTACTTTTTTGAGCGTACTTTTAGCACATTTTTCAGTAAAAAATCAATTTATCTATCATATTTACGTAAAAAAGCTACTGTTATTACAAGTCGCTGTAAGCAACCGTTTTCTAGATATTTGGACTTGAAAATTTCAAGTCGATTATTTGATAAATCAATGCGTGTTGAAGTTATTACCATTATTTTGCATTTTCCACAAGAATGCTTAGAAAATGAATTTGAATTTTAGTAAGTAGTTTTGTTTTTTTGTAGGGGGCGCCACCTATTCTATTTATTTTTACTCGTTTGAAATAGTTATGTTTGTATCAAGGGTGCAAAATCTGTATTTGTTTTAATAACATTTGCAAGAAATATCAACATTTTATTCCAAGAAATTTTTAATATGTAGGATAGAATAAAATAAAGGAAACTAAATTGTATTCAAATAAATTGTTCAAAGTGTCCATCTTCGGCGAAGATACAGGCATTCAGTTTTCTAGTCATTGAATCTCGTACCCGCTCAAAAATTATTGGTGTGTTTCTTATTGTTTCACAGGCGTCTACTATTCGGTTTCTTAGATCTTCCTCGTTCGCTACATCACCCTGTACAGACATGTTGTCAGTTCAGAAATAAACTGTTCAGGAATAAAAAAAAAATTATTACGACTTCGACAAGATTTGTTTTTTTTTTTTTCGAATTTTCAACCATTAATTCGTTATAAAATGCCCCGATTACGAGATAAATGGATACCTTATTATAATGAAATGAAGAAATCTCTTCAAAATGATTCCACAGCTCATGAACAAACTACACCATTAACGAAAATTTTATTTTCAGCATGGCTTGGAAAGAAGGCATCACAGCTTAGACTAAGTACAGCTTATCGGACTGATGAAAGAGTACGCCTCATGAATGAGATAATAGCTGGAATCCAAGTCATAAAAATGTACACCTGGGAAAAACCATTCACCAAATTGGTGGAAACTGTAAGAAAGTACGCCAGTTTCATTCTTTTTTCACTTCATTATTTCTTTTTTTCGCTTCAACCCCAAATGTCGTTATGGTGCAGAGAGTTTCTTAGAAATATAAAAAATATTCTCGAGCATTCATGAAGCAACTGATAAGGAACTTAAAAAATATTAATTCTTTCAAAAGCTAAACTTTTCGAATATTGATTTGAGTAGTTGAAGTTGTAAAGGAATTTCAGAATCAAAATTTATCACCCATCCTCAGTTTTACAATAAATTAATGTTTTAATTGAAAATTGACATATGGTTATAATTATTTGCAAAAATGGTTAAAAATTTGATGCCAACTTTCTATATAAGGGTCAGTACACACACACATCATCCAACTAAAATAGTATTGACCCCATTCCATCAAAAATCATATGAATGAAAGGACTGATTTGAAAATGATTTCAAATTGGCTAGATGTGCACAAGCTTATATTGGATGTTGACAAATCTTCATTTACGTTTATAACTGAAACCAAACTTCCTGATAAATATTCTGGAATCAAAACGTGATCCATCCGTAGCATTCAAACTGAAAGAATTAACATCAGCATCATCATGACCCACTCTTCGACACCAATTGGGTTCTTCACGTTTACGTTTTATCACAATATGCATTTGAAATGTCAAGACTAACAAAAAACAAAACTATTAGGTAGGATTTAATTTATTGAGAATAAGAAGCAGAATTAACGTCAATTAACGGATTAGGTGTTCAAAATGTCCGCCTTATGCTACTTAACAATAAAATATTCGATTCGAAAATTCATCCCGAACATTATGTAACATATCTGCAGGTATACCAGCACACCCCATGTTATTCGTTGTTTCAGTTCTTCCGAAGAGTCCGATTGTAGCTCAAATACTTTCCATTTGACGTAACCCCGCAGAAGGAAGTCACAAGATGTGAGGTCTGGTTATCGTGCCGGCGATTCAATTGGTGCACGATAACCAATCCGTCTCATAGGGTACGTTACATCCAGATACTCTCGAACTTGTCGTTGGATGTGAGGAGGGGTCCTGTCTTGCTGGAAAGTAATGTGTTCCTGGAATAATTTGTTCTCGGTTTCTTTTAGAATTTGAAGTATTAGAGGATCGATCGTTTCTGTAGCATATCCAAGTATAAATTACCGTTTTAAGTTTTCTTCCAGAATTAAAGGACCTGCAATATGGTTTCCTAGAATTCCTGCAGACACATTCAGTTTTTGTGGGAACTGTGTCTGACCTTCTCGAGAGATATGTTGATTTGTATCACTCCAGTACCGCGCATTCTGTGTATTCACGTTTCCATTAAAAAAAAGATACTTTCATCTTAAAAACAAATATTCCTAATGTAATTGCAGTTCTCAGTCATATTTTCCATCATAATTTCTGGGTCGTTTTCCATGAGTGTATCTTCGAATATTTCTTTACTGTCGATGTTAAGGATCAACCATCATTTTGGCAATTACCAAAACTTCCGTCACCTATAAACACTGCCAGTTCTGTTGAATTATTCAACCAGTTCCCTGAAATACTTCCGAGTTATTGGATGATCAGGGAATTTTTCATTAAAAATTATCTCCGTTCCATGGTAGTTCCCACGGGTCTCACCAAGAATGTAGAGTACTTCAGTTTTCCCTTCGAGAGGACGTGCACGAACCATGATAATGTTTATAATTCAAAATAGATACTAGTAGAAGTATAGGTGAAACTTTTTATTATATACAAATGCGATAATTCGTTTTTGATATGAAGAGCAGGTAAGTAGTGTTATTCATCAGAAGGTCTTAAACATCGACAAAATAATCCAAATTCATATTGGGCATTTCTAGATAACTGCCTAATTATCAGTTAACCAAATCCTATAAATGTTGCCCGTTCTGATTATGGTCATAAAAAATAAATGAATTGGTTATAATTTGGGTATTATTCGAGAATGAAAAATTATTTAGGTCATGAATCATTCTCTATTTCGTGTTACTCATCGCAATTGTGATTCCGCAGAACAACCTTTTCAACGATGTACAACTCAACCTCTATCCCTTTCGAAATGTTCAAGCTGATGTGCCCCCAGCGTCCTCTGTCGAGTAATTGTTATGTATCTCCTTTCAAAAAGTAGGATCGCTGATACCATTCGAAATATTTTATTTATTAACTAAATAACTGTATGGCTACGCGTGTTTGATTTTTTCTATAAAATGTATTACTTATCTTTTAATAATATACTAGTTTTTCAAAAAGATCTGAATGGGGGGTTTTTAGTTATGCCTCAAAATGTGGTGTCTGCGGTAGCTCACTATAGGGATTACGTGTTAAACATTGCAACTTATATCTCGCTTTCGGTGGGAAAATTCCAAAATTTTAATGTGCTACAGGTAATAATTTTAACTAAAAGTGGTATGAATATGAACAAAATCTGATTGGAAGTGGATTTCACTACAATTACCTTAAATAAAACTACATAATCGTTTTCTGGGTCTATTATATTTATTCATCAATATATATATAAAAAAAAAGTATTATATTGACATCAAGCAAAGAAGAAAGCCCAGCTGCAATCCTCTTGAGATTAAGATGATCATCTCTGCCTAGGCGTCACCGACTGAGTTAGCAAAGGTAAAGTGACTGAGTTAGCAAAGGTAAAGTGAGAAGGTAAAAAACTAAAAAAAAGTTAGTATTCTCATAGCCGGGCATATTTTGGATACAATAACTAATATTAATATCACAATTCCAATAATAATAACAACATCAAAAATCATAACAATATATTTATATATATATATATATACATATATATATATATATATATATATATATATATATATATATATATATATATATATATAGAAGAAGGGTACTCTCGTGACTGGACTAGTTGAAAATAACTATGAATTTAAAATAAACTTAGTAGAAAGGAATATTCCTTGAGGTTGCAGTCAAATTTAATGGCCAGTGAAAGAAGAAAAACTCTTTCATATTTTGTCAAGCTTTCGAAAATGTTTATTTTCATTATCAAGACAGCTGTGAAAAAAGGAAAACACAATTGTGAAATGCGATTTTAAACAAATTTATAGAACTTACTAAGGTGAGGTTAAGTGAAGACAGCGATCTAATCACCATTTTGTGATTGAAGAAATTTTTCAAAATCATATCACTATGAAACACTACTAGTAATATATATAAAAATTAAACAATTGTAAAAGCACATATTGTTTAGGAAACTTAATTTAAACAATTTAAAATTTGACAGGACAATTACCACATGGTTAAAGCATGACTAAAAATGGAAATGGTGGATGACAGAAAGTGTCAAGTGTCATATGCCAAAGTCAAAATGTCATGGGAGAAACATGTGTTTTGTCCACAAAACAAAAGGAATAGTACCAATCTATATGACAAAAATTGATAAATGAGAGAAAAAATCAAGAAATACTAAGCAGTTTTTTATCTTTCAAAACTTCAGTTAGAATCAAGTTTCAACAAGTAATTGTAAAAAACACTTAGGTTGGAAATATCAGATCGTTTATTCATGCTATTAGGTTCATTTTTTATGTAAACCATTTCAAGGAAATTCCTTTTGTGGTAGTTATACTCTAAAATGGAAGGGTTGTTGAAATTACTAAAATGATTAGAATTTATATTATGTTCAGCTAATGCACAACTGTTTTTTTTTTACAGTCACTCTTATGAGATGCTATGCGGCCTGTTAAATTCCAACTAGTCTGACCGATAAATTTTCATAAGTATATATTTATATATATATATATATATATATATATATATATATATATATATATATATATATATATATATATATATATATATATATATATATATATTATATATTTATATATATATATATATATATATATATATATATATTTATATATTTATATATTTATATATATATATATATATATACTTACGAATCGACATTTAGATCACCAAAAGAAGTTTCACTTCTGTCACTCGTACTGGGTTGCACGAGCTCCTTTTTGTACAAAATTTTGTTTGATGCTATTGAAAACACCCCATTTTTACAGAAAAGAGATGGAATACATCAGGATGACATCTGTGATTCGTGCTATTCTGATGTCCTGTGCACTGGTACTGAATAGAGGCGCAATATTCCTATGTATCCTGGTATATGTTTTAACAGGAAACACCCTCAACTCCGCTTACGCTTTCACCATGATCTCATTCTATAAACTCCTGGACAATGTACTCATGTATTTCCCACAAGCAGTGTACCAAACAGCCGAAATGCTCAGCTCCATCAAACGAATCGAAAGCTTCCTTCTGTATGAAGAAATAGATGTTAAGAATGATATTTCAAATGGAGTTTATGATACTGGGGGCGAACCATTCATATATTTGGCCAAAGTCTCTGCTAGGTGGCTAAAATCTCTCTCAGAAAACAACTTGGAAGATGTTACCATGAAGGTTGGAGCTGGAGAGTTGGTGGCCGTAGTTGGTTCTGTTGGTAGTGGAAAGAGTACTTTGCTCCATGTCATCCTGAAGGAGTTAGAACCTCGCAGTGGCTCCGTTGAAATTAATGGAAGGTGAATATTGAATATACAGGGTGTTTATTAATAACATGCTAATATTCAAGGAGGTTATTCTTTGATCGATTTTGAGAAAAAAACTTCATATGAGCAAATGTCCTAAAGGTCTTAACTTTTGAACTACAGTGTGCTAAAGTTCCAAGAAAAAAAACTGTTTTTTATGATAACTTTGGTATGATACTAGATATTTTTGTGAAAAACGTACTGAGCATCTTCTATGCATCAGAAGGCATTTTATGCTGTACAACATAATTTTTTATTCCTATCAGAGGCGTTCGTGCGAGATTTGCACCGAATCATTTTAAAGAGAGAAGTGATACGCCACTGATTTTTCTCTAAGAAAAATCATTTTTGAAATCCACATACCTTTTTGAGCAAATCTCGTGTCCTGATTTTTTGCATACGGTTGTCGTATAAAAAAATTAAATTCATTCATTTGCATCTCGCTCACTTAAGAAAAATAACGATTTATGAACTTTAAAAAAATGTATTCAAGAGAATAATTTTTAAATGGTAAAATTATGAAATTGAAGTGATCTAAATACACTTTTCAATGCTAACACAAAATTACCCTGAACGCACAAAGAAATACATTAAATCAGATGTTCAAAATGTGAACCTCCTGCAAATATGCATGCCACTGCTCTTTTTCTCATAGACCCACGTACCCTTTGGAAAATGCCGGGACTGATTCAAATAGTTTCGCAAGAAACTATGATGCGATTTCTCAACTGCTCTTCAGTATGAATGGGTGTGATGTGAACCAATGTTTTAAGATGACCCCACAGGGAATAATCTAAACTATTGAGGTCCAGCGATCTAGGTGGCCATGCCTGTGGTGGTAAAAATTGACGGGTCCGAAATATGTAATAGTTAATTTTGCATTAAAATTAAATAAATTAGTTTTATGTAAATATCGAATGTTCAATTTTAAAATATATTTAATATGAATATTAGATTAAGCTTTTATTGAGAACTTTGCAATCAATTTTTTTGTTCAGTTTTTTCTTCGATGATGGCTAATCACTATTAAAATGAATATCTTTGTATCATTCTTTAAAGTATTAAATATATTTAGGGGCAAAAAAGGGAAATTTTTCGAAATAAAAAAAAAAGAAATTAAATAAAAATTAATTTTTAGCTGATTTATGGGATTTTGTTTTTAATTTTTATGAAAAAATTAAAAAAATTATTAAATTTTATTGGGGTATTTAGTTTAGTATAAAATTATTAGTTTTATTATAATATTTTCAATTGTTTTATATTTTAATGGGATTTTATTTTGTATTTAAAATTCGGGAAATTTAAATAAGAAATTAGGTTGGATATTTAATTTAGTGGGATAAATTAAATTATATAATTTAAGGATGGTAAATTTTTAAAGTTAATTTTATTCGAAAAGCAGTCTTTGAATTTTTATCGACTTTATGCAATACATTTTCTGCTCACTGTATAAGTACCTAGTTTGACTTTTTTTGATTGTGTACACCATGAAATGCAATAAAAGGTAATAAAAACAATACTTACGACGTTTTGTTAAAGCGGAAGCGATGTGATCCCAAATATTTTCACGTATCCGAAAATCTTTAAAATCTTTGTTCTCGTGATCATCCAAGCACGAATATTGCTCCACCATTACTGGTTCACAAGTGCCATTTCGTCCCTTTGGAGAAGGCCTCCATGTGAAATTATGACCAAGGTGTCATTGGATGCGGAATTTCATCTAGATATGATTGACTCACTCAGTATCTTCAATTTACAATAAAAAAAATGTTTTTTTTTATTTTTCACCGAGTATCTTCTCTAAAGCCAAAAAAATTAAAGATTTCTGGCTTCTGGTTTAAAAATTATCGAGGATTTTTCTTTACTTCCAACTTGGAAAAATTTGTTAATTAACAAAAGCATGATTGATAATAAAATTGAGATAAAATTTTTTTGCCGGCGGATTATTTTTTAGGCAAATGTCTGATTTTTTTCATTTCTCAATATTCATATTTCATTAGGTGAAATATATTTTTTTTGTTTAAGGCCCGGTTGTTCAATCGAGGATGACCAAGTGATTTGGCTTAAACCAGGATTACCAATTTTGTTTCAGTTGTTCAATACGGGTTTAGGATATAAACCAAATTCAACTTGCATAAAATTTGTCTGCAACTAGCAATATGTTTTTTTACTCATTTATGATGATTAAAAATGAAATAACGTTTTTATGGGCAAATTTATTTTGCTTATTTTATCCATCGGATTACTTTTAAATCACCCAAAATTCAAGCCATGGGTCGAAGCCAGCCCTCAATATGCGGGTGACTTTGCACACCATGTTTTTTTATATATCCACATACAAAGTCTTAATCACAATTTGAAAGAGTGGTCAAAGTTCAATATTTTGGTATATAATAATACCAATTTATTTTTACAAATTAATCAAAGACATTCTTTGAATTCAAGTAAGCCAAAGTCACCCGGAATTACGTAGAAACCATTTGGAAAAATGGACAGAAAAATAATTTTTGAATAGATTTCGCTTGCCTAAAGAAATCTTCCGCAACTAACAGAAATACAAAAAATCACCCCTCACTAGAAAGGCAAAATCGTAACAAAAAATAAACTTCCAAATGAAAATCAAATCTTGATTTTTCATACCAAAAACGTTTGACATAAAAAACTAAAATTAAATCATCACAAATGCAAAATGAAAAACTACATGATCTGTTCTCAGGAATCTCAAGCAAATGTTGATTTATTGATGGTTGATGAGCTATGTTTCAAAGATAATGTTTGTTTATATATCTCAATCATATGGGTTTTCTCTAGATTCTACTCCTCCCTTTGTAGTTCCAAGGAAAGTTGGTGTTTTTCTTTCATGTGTATTAATTTCAACTTGTGTTCTTCGAATGATCGTTTTTGTAAATCTACAAAATCTGCTTTGGACAGAGCCCAAGTAGAAATTCTGTCTTTTATTGTGAAGATGCTATTCCGTTTTTTTCGGGACCTCCGCAGATGGTATTGTATTAATTACTTATTATAGCTCAAACTTCAATTTTTGCGAATTAGTAACTGCGTCCGTGTTTTACATTCTACAATATCTTGGAATTTTTTTACGAGTGAAATTATGAGTAATTTCTCTCTTAAGAGACGCCTAACAATTTATACAATACACTTGGCTGTTTTCGATCAATTTTTCTGTATACTTTTGACAAAACTACGAATTCTTAGGTTAAGTTTGATTCAATGTTGATGTTTCTGAACGGTCCGAATGAAGGTACAAGCGGAAAAATGTGTTGCCAACATATGAAAACAATGAGTTGAGGAATCCAGGGTTAGTTTTCATTGAAAAATGTATAACGTTCTGTCCATAGTTAATCAATAATCCGAGTTCAGATAATCAACGGTTTAAACTCGCATTGAACAACCGGGCCTAAGCATCCGTGCAGAGCAAAACGCGAACCGTTTTCACCCGTATTTTCACCACTCACTTACATTGATACATATTGGTGCTACAGTTCCGGGACATGAAACTTTTTCTAGGAAATTTCCTGCTCTCTTTGGATCTTTTTGCAGATTTCCGATATCTACGATATTTTCAGAGATATTTGCAAAAAATCGAGCCCTCTTTTTTTATGACTAAATTGTTCAAAACTTTCAAACTATTTGTTTGCAAGACATGGGACAAAGCGTAAATCATATCTAGATAAAATTCCGCATCCAATGACACCTTGGTCATAATTTTACGTGGAGGCCTATTCGAACGGGACGAATTGGCCATTGTGAACCAGACTACATGCCAATTAGCACTTCATCGGCAGAAGCTAAATCACTTTTTCGAAACATGTCCACGAGATAATCGTTCGACGGTCGCGTCTGGACTGGTCCTTATAGCAGTAGAGACGCAGCCGTCGACGGCCGAACGCCGAGCCAACGAGACGAGACGCGATATCTAAAATGGGTTCATTGTTGTACATCCATATCAGTGCAATGCGGCGAGCAGTTGCGGTCGACCGAAATTGCACTGGGTCCAATTAGATAATCACCGCATATTCCAGCCCATACATTAACGAAAAACTGCTCCTGGTGACGGGATTCCAAGATTGCATTTGGGTTTTCTTCAGCCCCAAAAATGATTATTGTGAAGGTTTGGGGGGCGATTCCAGAGAAATTGGCTTTATTGGTGAATAAAATTTCAGTATCAAATAATGGATTTTCATACACTCTTTGAAGAAACCATTGGTAAAAGTTCATTCGTAATGGAAAGCCACGGGGGAATAGTGCCTGAACCCGTTGGATATGGTAGGGATTCAATAAAAAGTCATGGAGAATTTTCCAAAGAAGAATATGTGAGATATTCAAATTGGTCTCAATTTGTCGTGTACCTAATCCAGGATCTTTCTCAATTGAATTGAAAACCGCTACCTCAATTTCTGGTGTTCTTACAGTAGGTTGTACTCCTATTAGATGATTGTCTGGTTCAAAACTTCCCTTTCCGCACATTCTATGAATGTTTGAAAATGTTCGTGCATCCGAAATATTTTCATTTGGAAAACGGTCTTCCATACAACCGTCTGGCTTCCAATGCGTTACCATCAGCAAGCCCATACATGTAATACATATCTGCAAACTCAGAATTCGTAAAATGTACCATGTTTTTTTAATAATATTGTTTATTTTGATTATTCAAATACGTGACAAGTCATAGAGAAACTAAAAATAAAGAGAGTTGTCAAACCTGCAGTAAAAGTTGGCACCACGTTTAGACAGTGGCGACATATCTCGCAACTGGCCGAACTAAGTTAGTACAGTTGGTAAAACAGATTTATCTTCAGTTACCGATTGAGATAAGCGGGTTTTTTAAATGTGTTACTTTCATATGGTTGATATGGTATATATTTTATAAGTGATCGATTTGCCATTCCTGTATTTCATATGAATGGTTGTATCATATGAAATACAGGAATGGCAAATCGATCACTAATAAAATATATACAGTAATCGATTCGTAGAATCTGTTAGTTCGTTCGTGGTGAAATAAAGTTTCAAAATAAATCTTTGTTTCATGATATCAAGAACAAAATTAAAATTCTTATAAAACAAGAATATTGAGTAAAACACTATAAAAACACATTTTATTTTATCTAGGACAAGGTACAACTACAGACAAAACAATAATGAAACTCTGAGAAACAACAGAATTAAAAACATTTTTCAGTTTTATCATGAATTCAACCAAAATAAAAACAAATTACATTTACAACAAACCTTCAATAATTTTGTTCATTTATTAGCACAAAAAGACCGAGTAGGTATAACAAATACTCCAGTTTGATGATAATCAAGTAGAACATGTACTTCCTACTTTCTCAAATGGTGATAGGAAATTAGTATCAGCACAGAATATATACCCACACAGAAGCGAAAGAATGTGTCGGCCCTTTGATGTTCTAGGGTCAAAAATTAGAAACCTTGAATCCCACTTCTAGCCACACTGAGAAAAGTGAATAGAAAAAACTCAGTCCAACTACACTAAAAAAACGGGATTCACTTATGAATTCCATCAATTTAATGACATCTGCAACTTATTCCAGAATAATCACAATGGGAATCATTATAAACTGAATAAGGATTCTAGAGTGAAATATTTTTCCGGTTATAAGAAAATTGGAATTATTGGAGTCATTGCTTTTCTTATTAGTATAAATATACTATGTTAGGGCATACGTTTGAGAATATTATTTTTTATTGCTCATTTTTATGAATTATTGTTTTCTTCCTTTAGAAAAATAATATGCTGATCCATATTTGTATATATATATATATATATTATGTGAATGTAAAAGATTAATATAAATTAGGTTAAATAAATATATTTTTTACTTTTTTAGTGTTTTTGACTCTTGAACACGAATCCAAAAAAATGTGGCGGTCTCATACCGTTTCTGAGTTGGAGGCCTTTTTTGGTTTTGGATCCCACATCCTCAAGCACCGTTCTCTCGCCCAAAAATCACTCAAAATGCTTCCTTCTTTCTATCAGCATAAACTACAAACAATAAATCACCCATTTCCGGCACAATTTCGTACAAAGTATCCATTTCTATTGAATAAATCATTCTTCTTCAACACTACATCCTTACTCACACCTGACTCAGATTGAGGTTAGTTTGTTTGTTTATTTGTTGGTGATGAGAGGTAAGATTATATGTGTACCTATTGAAGAAGGATGATTTTTTCGATAGAAAGGCTATATTTTGTACGAAATTGTGCCGGAAATGGGTGATTTAGTGTTTGTGATTTTTGGGCGGGAAAACGGTGCTTGAAAATGTGGGATCCAAAATAAAAAAAAGCCTCTAACTCAGAAACGGCGCGTTTTTCAGATTCGTATTCAGGAGGCAAAAACACGTAAGAAAATTGTTACAGCTAGTTTCAGGATAATGGAGTGCACTAACTCAATATTTACCTTCATTTAAACATAGTGCTTGTTACCTTCCAAAAACATCCAGGCAGTAATTATCAAAACACAAATGAAACAAGAAATCATAAACATGTATTTATTTATTCAATATGCTTCTACACAGAATAAAAATAATAACAATAATATATGTAACCAAATTGCAATTTTTCTTGGCTGTTTTTTCAGCTTTTTTTTTCTTTGAATTTCTGTTGGCATATTTGATAGAATAGAATATACGTAATCTTATGAATAACTTGAATACATATGAATGAGGAAATGAGGAACATGGATGAACAAAAGGAACATTTTGAATGGTTTGCAAAAGAGAATTCGAAATTCCTGGAATGCTGGTGATAAATAATATAGTTAATAGAGAATAATATTACTACCAACGATTCAGTAACACAAATCGACTTTATCAATCTTCAAACATGAAGTTTTCATTGACATTTATTGTTTGTTTTTTTTTTACTCCGATTACAAAACCACAGAATAGATATCTAGTATTTTTTGTCTTTGTCTAATTCACATAATATAAGCGATAGAAAACTGTACTAGAGTACTGAAGTCAAATCAGAGTTGGAACAACGAACACCACACCCCCCATTGGTGTCCCACTTAGAGAGGGAGTGGCTTTATAATTTCTTCTGTGTGGGTATATATTCTGTGGTATCAGTTTGTGAAAAACATTCTGCAACTGATGGTTGGAAATAAGTATCAGTTCGTGAAAAGCAGCTTATATTTTACCTTGTAGAAGACAATTTCTAGGAATTTCAGCGTCAACTCGAATAATAAAACATTATATCTTCGACGTTGAGTCCATAGTATAATTTCTATCATTAATTTTTCGATTACATGTGTCAACAATATTTTCTGACAAATGTCGAAATTGGAGAATGGTCATCTCATCAGTCGTCTGACGATTGCGGGCAGCGCCTTCATGCGCGACTGGCCGTACCAAAAACTTGGTGGTCAAGATCGCCAATGTTTCAAACAGTCTCTTTATTTTTAATATGTCTATGTGATAAGTAGACTAGGTAGACAACTGTCAAAACTGCTTCTTACCTACTAGATACGTTTTTAATCCTTGGTAATACCCAATTTCATAACAACGTGCAATAGTATATTATTCAACGAGCGGCAATGTAGGTCATAACTCACGCAGATGAAGTTTGTGATTCATCAAGGGAGTTATGACCATTACCGCAAGTTGAATACTATACTTTAACTACGACTATAACGATTAATACTAAGATACAAGTACAGAGAACATACTTTATTCACAAATCTTAATAGTTACCTATAACAATGCTATACAAATTTTAATTGTAATTACTCATTTTTTTATTAATAAAATTAACTGTAAAGTGAACAACCAGTAAACTGAATATGTGGGACTGAATTATGCAAGTTCATTGTTTCATTTTGGGTTTGTTGCATATATGTTGTTGATGTACTAACTGGTTGAGGTATTATAGAACTGTATATTTTATTTGCAGTATCTGTCTTATTCTTTTCGGAATCATCAACGTACCCCTCAGCCACAGTAGTTGATCGCCAACCGCCATGGCGTTTCAGTGCCGTTATATCCCCTCCAGCATCTACTAATGAAGTTGCCGACGAGCGGCGAAAACAATGCCCTGTATATAAATTACAGTGTGGTAATTTTAAAAATGTAGGAATGTCTTTCCCCATTGCTCCAAATTTATTAATGCCAATTCTTTGTGAGTGATATTTTCCATTTTGAAATTTGAAGAATAATATCGTTTGCGATATATCAGTAGGACGAAGATGTAAATATTTCTCAACTATGGTATAAGAATTTCCCGTAACAGTGAATTTTCTGGTAATTTATGTTTTTGTATTTGGTACACTGACCATAAAAATAGATACATGATGTTCTAAATCTGTAATAGGCTTTTTCATTTAGATGACAAATGACTAACTTTGTTAACCTGTCAGACCTAACGGCATTAACAGCAAATTTTTTTTTTTTTTTATAAAATATTTTCGAGTTTTTCTATGGATAGTTGACTTGAATTTACATGGAGAAGAAAACTCACCATCAAAAAATATTCGTGTACATTATTTTATCTACGAATGAAAGGTTTTTGGCGGTATAAAATAGGTAATAAGTAATTAACCTACAAAAAAAGTTACGAACGCCAATGTATGCAGGTGCATTTGTCATAAAGTTGACTGTTGACATAATGTGAAAATACCGCTAATTTTGAACTGAGCCAATCTCAAATTGTTATTTCAAAACTAACCAAGGCTATTCATTTCCCAATAGCCAATCAGACTTTGGGTCTCAAAAAAAATCATCTAAATGAAAAGGCCTATTTGCATAGAGTGCAATTCTGCTGCACGACAAGCACCCATAATGCCCATTATTAAAGCAACCTAAAATAAATTATGTAATTGACGAGATGATAAAAACGATTGAATATTGTGAGATCTACTACCTTTGTCGCCAGATATTTCTCATCAGGAGCTTCATTTATGAAATTATTAAGTTGTTCTGGCCTAAAAGTTTTTGCCTTTTCAGATACATGTTTCTCTGATTGACGTTTGAGAAACGCGCGTAATTTCAAATAATTCTCTATAGTGATTCCATTATTTATGTTGAGTGTGCTTCTTAGCATGGAGTAGAGTAGAAAGTCCATAGGGACGATGCTTTATATTTAGTGCTAAGTTCACTAAAATATGCCAAAAGTACATTTTCTGTGAACGATGACTCAATGTTCTTGCTGCTACACCAATCTTGAAAATTTTTGTATACACCTTTATATTTGTTTTGGGATTTTTTGGGCAATAAATTCTGTATGGTGACATTAGCTACTTGTCTTATTTCTGGAGGTGTCCATAATAATTCATCTTCACTATCTGAATTCATCTTTTTCAGAACAAAATTCAGAATTATTAGGTATTAACTTAATTTGAAAACGTCAAAATGATTCAAGTGACATTACTCCCCTCAATAACAATAATGGACTGTTCCCTTTCGGCCAAACGGCTTGTACAGAAGAACAGAGCCACCTTGATATTCGGTTCGTAAATAATTCCAACAATCTTTTCCGATTTAATATAGTGAGTTATTATAACCCACGTTGTTTGTTTATATATACTATTAATTGCTCAAAAGCAGTTGAATAATCAATATATAATTTAAAAGGAGTAGGTAAATGAATAAAAATCTTATTTTGATGGTTGAATAATGATTGTTGAAGAGTAGCTACATATAACTGAAATATAATTTAGATATTGAATCGGTTGGGAACGTACATATTTCATTCAAAATAAATCTAGAAGTTTTCTCGTAAAGGTTCTTGCCTTTTTAATTAGTTCATTGAGAAGTTAATACAGAGAGAACATATATAAAATAGTATTATGAGAAAACAAATAAAAATGAATTGTAAATTAATTTTTCTGGCGATTCAAACGCTACAGAATGGAAAAAAATTAGATGGTTTTCGAAGCATTTTTCCGCTGTTCAACTCCTGTCATCAATAATTCATATTCTTGATGAAGAATAGAAGTGTGTAAAAGTGTTATTCACTTTCAGTTTAGGGTTTTTTCGAATATAAATCAAAATAATATTTGCGCTATTCCATAATGTTTTTTGTTCATCCGGTTCCAGGTTTCGTTAGAGATTCAATAATAATTTGTGAAAGAAAACAGAATTTGTTGTTTGATAGAAATATACTTTATTCAATAAATAACTGAATGAAAATACATGCATGTATACTAGAATGAAATGTGTGACAATCGTAGAAATGCAGAGAGATATTAACGATGAAGAATCGTACTATGTACTCTGATGACTGATACCCGATATTGGTGAAGCTAAGGCGACAGGAGCATGATCATAGGTGACGACATCATGGGTCAATGTGAATGGAGAAGGTGCCAGTGCTGCAGATGATGAACCACACTTGGAGGGGTTATATGCGCATGAGCTACAGCTAAATGCGCATGTGCTAAAGCTAAAGGCGCGTGTTTCATAGTTGGACGCATGAGCTAAAGCAATGGGAGTGTGTGCAATAGCTAAAAGAATATGCGCTACAGCTATAGGTGCATATGCAGCTTCTGAAATAGACAGAATCTTCATAAAACAGAAATCATCGCTAAGACTGATCTTCAATCTAGATTACAAAACGTCATGTAGAGAGATTTTTCAACAGAATAAAATACTAACTGTTGCACGAATTTTCATTTTGGAAACATTAACGTATATTCATGAAAATAGGAGAAAACTAGAATGGAGATCAGAAATAAAATAATAATAATAAAAGGATTGGGCTTTTTCACATCAGTAATAATGCAGACATTGTGCAACCCTATGAAGCCAAACCAAATGCAGTTTTCGATGATGTGATTTGTGAAAAGCAGGATATTATCCGATCATATTTTTGTATGGGGCGCCATAAAGATGTTGATTGCTTCTATCTAGCTGCTAGCCTTTGACGACATCACCGTCTCGGATTTCTTGCTGGCTTTTCACGTCGTCTGTGGATAAGTCCTGGAAAAATGAAATTAATGTTAACTATGCGAAAACCGTACGTCAAACGAAAAAAAAAATCATGAGACCAGATTTGCTCAGAAAGAAATGAATCTTTATTTTGAAAAAAAGAAGTGGCTTATCACTTTTCTCTTTAAAATGATTTAGTGCAAATCTTGCGCGAACGCCACTGGTAAGATTAAAAAATTATGTTGCATAGAAGATGCGTTCTACGTTTCACAGAAATATCTGGGTCATACCAAAGTTATCATAAAAAAAAAGAATGTTTCATTGAAACTTTTGCACCGTGTAGTTGAGACCTTCAGGACATATGTTCATATGAAGTTTTTCCTCAAAATGGACCCAAGAATAACTTCCTTGAATATTAGCATGTTTTTAAGAAACACCCATAACCAAAAAAATGTGAAATATATAACTGATACATATCCCACACGAGTCTTCATGTTTCGATTCATACATCAATGATACACTAGAATTCAAAAATATGCATTAACTATTGAAAATTGTTTATAAAAAAATTATAGGTCCCAAAACACATCCATGTAGTACACACTAACTAATTTTTCCATTCTTTGTCCTATATTCCTTGAACATTTCATAGATTTTGTTGACATCACCAATTATTTAATTACCAAGATTTGATATTTCCTATTTCCAGAAATGTTATTCACTTTTTTCATTATGATCTAATGATTTTTGGTTCTTGAATTTTCTTCTATAGTAAACTTTTTACAATCTTTCATTTGGTTTCACCTGTCCCGTTGTCTATCTGTCTGTAATCAAATCTTGCAAGTTAAATTTGATCCACTTCTAGTTGCCCGATTAATCTGAAATTTGGCAGGTGTTCATGGCCAGTGACAATGCATTTTGGAATTTTTGTTAAAGAAAAAACAAAATGGCGGCTCTAAGATGGCGGACGAGATTTGGGTTAACGACCCGATTCGACTCAAAATTGGTATGTGGGGGTTTTCTGGGTCTGAAATTATGAATTTTTTGTCAAAATTCATAAGAATAAAAATGACGGCACGAAGATGGCGTTCGATCTCTGTGATTATGGTCCGATTCTATTCAAAATTGGTATGTGGGAGTTTTCGGGGACGGAGATTATGAGCTTTCATTCAAAATTCATAAATTCAAGATGGCGGCTTCAAGATGATGGACGAGTTTTGTAATTATGGTTTGATTCGATACAAAATTGGTATGTGGAAGTTTTCGTGGTCAGAGATTATGAATTCATTGTCAAAATTCATGAATTCAAGATGGCGGCTCCAAGATGGTGGCCAAGTTTTGTGATGATGGACCATTTCTATTCAAAATTGATATGTCGGGGTTTTTAGGGTCGGAAATCATGAATTTAGTCGAAGATTATCAATTTTCTGTCAGAGTTAAATCTTTAGATGGTCTCTTCATTGAAGAACTAGAACAGAAAAAAGGCCTCATACTGACGATGCGTTAACGAAAATGCACAGATTGAGGCGTACCTACTTGAAAACACAAAATAAAATAACCAATAAAAAAACCTTTCTAAAGACAAGCTTCAATACAAATGCGCTAAAAAGTAAAAAATAATTGCTTTGGATGTGAGACGTAGGTTATATCGTGAGTTATAGAATCGAAAGCTTGTCGCTTTTGTATTCGAACTAAAAACTTTGCGCGACAAGCTTTTGAATCTACCCGGTGGTTCACCCCTATAACTAACTCTTTTATTATTGAAGATAGAAAAACGAAATCCGGGGTTGTGTATTATTGTTCAATATACATTATTTGACATATTTATTTTCTTTGTCGTATTTCCGGTTTGACCGGAAATGACCCCAACTTTCGATTTTCAAATGGGACATCCTATATATTTTTACTTATTTCGATCGAGAATGACATTCTAAATCCAAGAACACCCCACTTGTCAATATTTGACAAATAAAGTCATTTTTATTCCAATTTTTATTTTTCGATCTAGAATGTCATGGATCGTGTAAATCGCTTCATTCTTGTCAAGTAACATTGGAAAAATACGACTTTACAGTCGTTTTAAGAATTATTCAAAAGTCGCAAATTAGTCCATTAAAGTTCTAAATTTTCAAAACGACCTCATCCTTGATCACGCCAAAGTTCAACTTATTCAATTGTTGCGCGCACCACATTGATTAGCTGTTCCGAAGTGATGTTCTGGAATGCCACCCTTACTTCATACTCCAGTTCTTCACCAGTACTGATGCTGTGTTATACACCTGATTTTCAATTGTTCCCCAGAGAAAAAATCTAGAGAAGTAAGATCTGGTGATCTAGAATATGAAAATTAAATAATATATTATGAAAAATATGACAACTTAAGAATGTCTCGCAGGCCACTGAATAGGTTCATAAATGCCACTCTATTTTTCTGAAAAGGTGTCATTCAGATGTTCTCTTACGACTTGAGAATTGTGAGGTGGCGCTGTATCTTGTTGAAGATATATATAAACTTGGTTAGCCAGTGGCGAATCTTCAATGAAATCATTAATTTGATTTCTAAGAAACTGTAGATATATTTCCGCAGTGAGTTTTCCGTTGGAAATTATTGGCCCCAAAACTTTTCCTCCCATGATACCCAGTACCAGTAACTTTTATTATTCCGATTGAATAGACCCAAGTTGGTGAATCGAGTTTCATCTGAATAAATAATTTTGAATGGAAAACGTACATCTTCTCTGTATTTAGTCAAAAACCAGTTGCTATAAGTTAATCTTCGGTTGTGGTCGTTATGGTGAAGATGTTGGTGTAGTTAGTACTTGAATGATCGAGAATTATTTGTGAAGAATTCTCCAAACGGATGAATAACTTATATCACTCAGAAACAATTTGGCGAATTAACGCCGTACAATTCACTTCAACAAAGGCTAACACGTCTATTTCTTTTTCTTCACTGACGATGAAGTTATTGGCATTTTCTTCTGGTTCATTTCGCATTTTCCTTTCCAGTTTTGGAAAGCAATGCCGAGTGGGATGGCGACGATTAGGGAATCTCGAGCTGCATCAGTTGCATTCTTTTTTGCTTCTCCGTGAATTAGCAACATGTCAATTTTCTCGTTTCTAGTATAATTTCCCATATCAAATTGAAAACGATGCAACAAATAAATTTTTAAAAGTGACAGCATATTCATTAGCCTATTTGTTTAGGTAGTCCACGGAAAACTAGAATAACAGGACTCAGTGCATAAGTAAACCGAATACGTATTATTTGTTATTAGGTATGATCGCTTCTTGCAATTATTCAGAAAAATAGTGAAAATAAAGTGAAAGTGTGTGGTATCAAATTATTCGTGAGAAAATGATCTTTCACAAAAAGCCGATGAGCCACCCCCTTTCCATTTGAAAAAATCAAGTTAACTGTAAAAATTCATATTTGCGACATTTAAATAATTCTTAAAACGACTGTGAAGTCATAAGCCTCAAAGTCGTATTTTTCACATGTTACTTGATCAAGAATGAAGCGATATACACGATCCATGGCATTCTAGATCGAAAAATGAAAATTGGAATGAAAATGAATTTATTAGTCAAATATTGACAAGTGAGATGTTGATGGTTTTAGAATGTCATTCGCGATCGAAATAAGTAAAAATATATAGTATGTCCCATACACAAATCGAAAGTTGGGGTAATTTAGGGTCGAAACGGAAGTACGGCAAAGCAAGTAAATATGTCAATAAATGTAAATTGAACTATAATACACAACCCCCAAATTTCGTTTTTCTATATTCAATAATAAAAAAGTTATAGGGGTGACCCACCTTGGAGAATCACACGGTATAACTTACGGAATAACCTACGCCGCACATCCAAAACAATTATTTTTAACTTCTTAGCGCATTTGAATAGAAGCGTGTCTTCAAAAAGGTTTTTTTATAAATCATTTTATTTGATCATTACCTTTTTCAAAATTTCGTTGTGGTAGTTTTATGGATCACTGTCACAGTTTATAGCTAAAGAAGCAGTTAGCTCACTTGGCCCAAATGCATGTTCCAAGGTAACATCCACTCCAGGGAAAAAATTCAGGATGCGCAGAAGACTGTACGCGATTATCGCTCTTCGAAGTATACGAAAAATGTCAGTATTAGTAACACAGTAACACGCGGTATGCGCGAGGGATAAAAATCAGAGTTGCGCAGTGTACAAACGGGAACATAAAGATCAAAGTGCCGACGCCAAGTGAGCTAACTGCTTCTTTAGCTATAAACTGTGTCACTGTGATACTCATTTCCTTCTCTTTTCTTCTGATGATACATCTATATTTTTCTGGATATTTTAGGACCACAGTTGTTAGTCATTTCGTTGGGAGCTTGCTCGTCAATTCACGTGCAGGGAATTCTAAGCCGTTGACCTCAGAAACCTTCCAGGTGGATCCTTGCATTTGGGTGAAACAGATTTGAGCTATGAATCATAGAACCTGTCCACCATTTTGGATTCACCATCTTGTATCGCTCAATTTCGCCAAAAAATTCATAATATCCAAGTCGAAAAACCGATATATGAATTTTTAATTGAATCGAACCATAATACTCAAAACTCGTCCACCATCTCCAAACCGCCATTTTGAATTACTGAACTTCGATAAGAAATTCATAGTGACTAAATCCAAAACCCTCTGAATACCAATTCTGAATGGATTCTGAATTGACCCACCGTATGATAATTAGGTCGTTCATTGTGTTTTTTAATCAAACCAACGAAAAAATAAACTGAAAAGTGAAAAATTAAATAAACCTTAATAATAACTGAGCTTCTAAACTAATGTGAGTAACTTATTTTGAGACGGCGCTAAACAAATTAGCAATCGAACTAGGTAAAGCGTGAAATGATTTTTTTAATAAATTTTTTGATCTTCGATAATTGTTTGTTTCGCTCCGACTTAAAATTAGTTACTCACATTAGTTCAGGAGCACAGTTATTATTAAGAAGATTTATTTTATTTTTTGCTTTCCTGTTTATTTTTTCGTCGGTTTAATTTTTTGTCAAAAAGTTTTTTTTTTCTTTTTTGTGGTTAAAATCTACCCATGACTACCTAATCAACTGACTTCAGGTATCCATTATGTTGTAGTATTCAGAACTTCATACAGGGGTGTCCAGAGATTGAACCGACAAAACTCATGGGGTTATAGGGACTGCCAATGCCATATACAAATGTCCGAAACCGCTTTGTTACCGACATACAGAGTGATTTGTGAATTTAAACAAAAAATTCAATCCGCCATATCAAATACATGGATTAGTCGATTTGGTTTAAATTTGGTACATGAATCAAACTGAAAGGCCTTAACAAGTTGCTTTTCGAACGAAACCAATATCAGGACCGGAATATTCTTATTTTTCCATGTTAAGTTCTTGTAAGAATAACTCACCCTGTATGATAATAATAAAAAATCTGAGCTCAGATTCGAAATCTACGGAAAAAATCCTACAGGTACTTGTTAAAAAAGTTTCTGGTACCATTTCAGTTATTCCGTAATAAATTATTATTTTCAACTTTTTCACTCAACAAATTAATTGTCGGATAAAGTACCATCAAAAATGGATTAATATAATAAATATTTACGAAACCAAGACATAAATATTGTTATTCTCTTCAATTAGTTCGTAGTAAAAACTGAAAAATAAATTCGCATCAGTAGCTTACAATGTTTGTCTAATCAAGTGTCGAATCCCGAATTTCATTATGAAAAACTATTGTTGAGCTAGCTGTCACTAGCCTTAGTTTTGTTGGTGTACATTCATTATTCTAGTGTTTTTATGTTTAAATTATAGTTCTTAGAGTGTGTTTATGATGCCGTTTCATTTCACTAATGAGGAATACGCAGATATGTTATTTGTGTATGGGCTTTGCGAACGAAATGGCTAGTCTGCAAGAGGGGAATACAGACGTCGTTATCCTAATCGTCGCGTACCACATCATTCAACATTTACTAAGGTACTTCAAAGTATTAGGGAATAAGGAAAAGTTCCATCGAATAGAGGACGAGAAGATGCTCGAAGGAATAATGTTCATCACGAAGAGCAAATACTGGACGCTATAAATGATAATGCTTCTAGTAGCGTAAGAAGAATAATAGGTAATTGGCGCTACCTCGTATGCGTGTATGGAAAACATTAAAAGAAAATGGTTTGCATCCATACCACAAACAAAAAGTGCAAAATCTTGAAGAGGGTGATCATGTACCACGCATATCGTTTTCTAGATGGTGCTTAGCAAATGGAAGGACCATTAACAGTATTTTATTTACCGACGAGAGCCAATTCACCAGGGATGGAACTAATAATACTAGAAATGTGCATATTTCGGCAGACGAAAACCCACATGCCATCGTTCAGAAAAACTGCCAATACAGATTTAATGTGTGGAATCCTTAATAATCATTTGATTGCACCTCACGTACTTGACGGGCGGTTAACTGGTGATGTTTACTTTAATTTTTTGGCCAATACTTCACCGGATCTATTGCAAGGTCTAAATACCCGTTTCAGCATGATGGTGCTGGACCTCACTTTTCAATTCCAGTTAGAAACCATCTTAATGCCACTTACCCCAACAGATGGATCGGCCGTGGAAGTCCAGTAAATTGGCCACCGCGACCCCCTGATTTAACACCCCTAGACTACTATTTAAGGGGACATTTAAAATCAGAAGTGTATAATGAAGAAATTAGAAATATAGAATATGTATTAGAGAAAATTACTGCTGCATGCAATAGTGTAAGAAATAACCTTCAAATAATTCGAAAGTCAGTGAATCATCTAATGGCACGCTCTCAAAAATGTATTGATGCTGGAGGGCTTCACTTTGAAAATTCATTGTAATATTAGTAGAAGTTTTTTACGAATTCTTTATTAATGTTTGTTACAAAAAATTATTGTGCGTTGTGAATCTGCGATCAGATTATTGATAATTGTTAGACTAGGTCAGTTATTCTTACAAGAACTTAACATACAAAAGACTCATTCCGGTCCTGATACGAATTTATTCTTCAGTTTTTTTGGGTTATGAGAGTATTTTATAAAATTTTCTACGAATAATTAAAGAGAATAACAATATTTATGTCTTGGTTTCGTAAATATTTATTATATTAACCCATTTTTTATGGTACTTTATCAGACAATTAATTTCTTGAGTGAAAATTTTTTAAATAATAATTTATTACGGAATAACTGTAATGGTGTCAGAATTTTTTATAATAAGTTCCTGTAGGATTTTTTCCGTAAATTTCGAATCAGAGCTCGCATATTTGATAATTATTATACAAGAACTTAACATGGAAAAAAAAGAATATTCCGGTCCTGATATGGGTATCGTTGAGAGGGTTGAGGCCTTTCAGTTTAATTCATTTAGCAAGTTTAAACCAAATAGGCTAATCCCTGTATTTAATATGCCGGATTGAATTTTTTGGCTAAATTCACAAATCTCTCTGTATATCAGTAACGAAGCGGTTTTGGACATTTGCATATGGCATTTTGCAATCATATTGGCAGTCCCTATGACCCCATAAGTTTTGTTGGTTTCATATCCGGACACCCTATATGTGTGCCAAGTTTCAACAGAATCCTTTCACATTTTTTTCTCAGGGAAATAATGTTGATTGATATTTGCAGAACCATATAGTAGAGCCAAATGTCAATTTACTCCTGACAAGTTTGTATTAAAGTAATTTGAGAGCATGCATATTGATAGAATGGACGTTTGCCCGATTATGAATCCCTACATTCTATTTGCGTCTTCCCTTATGTTTTCAATATGGATTTTGAAAGATTACGAGTAATTATATACAAGACTTTCTCTTTCCTTTGTACTTCGCCCAGAGTTGTTTCATGAGGAATAATTTTGTGGCCTGGTTCAAAACTTGATTGAAGTGTAATTTTCAATTTGCTGTTGAGACTGCTCGTTAGCTAGGCGTTAACTGTACTGGGCGTTATTAGTCTATTGACAAATAACTGGAGAACCTCCCAGAGCGGCGTGGAAAGTTATCACACTCAGTATATAATGAAGCGTGGAGCCTTAATTTCACAGTACATTCACCTATCTCAGATGATTCAGAAACAATAATACACTTAGGAATATAATAATATATACGTATTTTCTAAAAATTATAACAACCTTTATGCACATGGTATAATTGAACGACAAAAATCACAGTTCGTCAGAACGAACTGGAATATAGAGTAAATTGGCTAGTAAATAAATATAGTATGCCCAATAACCGTTACTTCGTTACCTTGGCTATTGCTAACATTATTACCTTTTGTCGAATCTAGAGCTGACTCTACTATGAAATCAAATAGATGAATGGTTCCTTATTACAATATATATCTTGGCAAATAAACAGTTCATATTTCTTACCCTTGACTTGGAAACATCACCTCGTTTCAACGTTAAATGATATTGATTTTGGATTACCAATTTTTACGCGTTCAATGATTCAAAATATAATTATTTAGCTTCTTTTTCAAGATAGTTTCTATTTGCGGAGTTTAATGAGACACCATTGCTTTGTAGTATAAGACCTTTTCTGCAATTTACACTTTCACTATTTTCCGACACATTTTGATAACTGGGTACTTCATTAATAATTTTACGAATTCAATACTAGTTACCGCAATTGAAGTTGATATACTTTTGAACTAAACATTTTTACTTGAGGAGTCTAGAGCACTTCTGATATTACATCTCTAACTCGTGAACGTCTGAACACTTCTGATCATTATGGTTATATGCGGCTCATATTTATATAGGCGCAATAGCGGCTTCAAAAAGCACGCGTGGTAATAAAAATTATTTATGGGTCGGTCTACCACTTTGATGTTCCCCTCGCATTCCAGGAGTTACAAATATCCCGCCATATGAGTGAATCATGGTATATGACTGTTTGTTTGAAATTAACGAACTATTCGTTGTCAGCGTACAAGGAATGTTCATATTTATGATGCGTTTTAATGGGTGGTGTTATCATATCAAATAATTTACTAGATTTTACTCATTTGTCGAAAATCACCCCGCATTCCTGTCGTCTAATTCACTAGCGAACGAAGGGAAGCAGTCGTTCACCTTTACGTGTCATGTTCCTTCAGTCAAGGGCATTACAATTTTTACGTCAAAACAACCTGGTTGATCCAGGGCGTCATATTGCCTTGATTTGTTGGAATATCCAGCAGCACGAAATTCAATGTTAATTTATATTGTAGGGTATCGTATTCATCCCAGGAACCATGGCTTTTTGGTGGCAGCGTTAGGCAGAATATTACCTTCGGTCGAAAATTCGATCAGGAAAAATACAATGAAGTAGTTCGAGTCTGTTCCTTGGAAAGGGATTTTATGCTACTCCCTCATGGCGACAGAACACTAGCAGGGGAACGAGGGGTCACCTTGAGTGGAGGACAAAGAGCTAGAATCAACCTGGCAAGAGCCGTTTACAAGGAAGCAGATATATATGTGTTGGATGACCCTTTGTCAGCAGTGGACAGCCATGTTGGCAAACGACTTTTTGAGGACTGTATCACTGGATATCTGGGAAAGAAATGCGTAGTATTAGTTACTCACCAACTACAATTTTTGAAACACGTAAACAACATCTACTTGATGGAAAAGGGCAAAATTCGAGTTTCTGGTACATACGACGACATGAAGAAATCTGGTACTGAATTCACGAAGTTGTTAACAGACTTGGAGGACGAAGAAGAGGAGCACCGAAGAAAATCTGGAATGTTGATTGAGAAACAGGATAATGATGAGGACCACGAAGTCCAAATTCTGGGAAGAGAAGAGACAGGCAAGGGAAGTATTTCATGGCATGTGTACCAAAGTTTTATTAGAGCAGGTGGAAGTACATTGAGAGTGTGTATCGTTCTCTTCGGTTTCATCGTGACACAGACGTTGGATAGCTCTGCGGAATATTTTGTTACGACCTGGTAAGTCAGCTGCAGCCAAGCTTGCGGTGAAGCCTATAAGAACCTACTATGATGAACCATAAACTTCTAATGATTTTAGGGTCAACGTACAACAATGGATTACACAAAATAACCTCACGAATCCAAATAGAACACGATATTTGGGGATCAACTCAAGCCCAACTTTACCAATAAACCTTTCAGACTATTCCATAGCTCAATCTCATTTTTCCCGCAGCACATCATCTACCCCGATTAGTTCCCCTCCCGAGGATCCCTACAGAGATTCGTGGTTGACACCAGTTTTCACTGGAAATGATACTATAATCTACTTCTCAGTTTTGGTCGCGTCAATAATATGCCTAACTTTCTTGAGGTCATTAGCTTTCTACGAATGGTGTTTGAAAGCATCTACAAAACTACATAATGACATGTTCAATAATATAGTGTACAGTCCCATGAGGTTTTTCAATATTACTCCGTCGGGAAGGATCCTCAATAGATTTTCGAGGGATATAGGAGCAGTTGATGAGTTTTTGCCATTGACCCTATTGGATACTATACAGGTGAGCAACGCTTATTATACTCATCTTATTCTTGCTCTTGAGATTTTTGTAACAATACATTCACTATACTATTTGAAAACCATTATGATTTTTGTGTCGAGTGATTTACTCGAGCGTCGTGGGGACCTAATAGATTTTAAAGATTAGATGGTAGATAGAAAAAAAGGTTATACGTTATATACCCTTTCACCGGAGGGGAAGAGCGTCGACAGGTTTTCAAAAATGTTAAAAAGAAATAGTCATATAGAAATACTCGAGCGCGTCAGATATTGGTAGTGTATACAGGGTGACTCAGAAGTACTTTGACAAACTTCAGGAAGTGATTCCTCACAATATTCTAATATGAATTGTCAAAATAAATATATATCCGGAAACGCTTCGTTTCCAAGATACAGGGTGTTAACATTTAATTTTGTTTTTTTTAAATACCAACCTTTATCAATCGAAAATTGGTATTGAGAGGTTTCCTGAGGTGTCGAATTCGAACCTGATGTTATTATTGCCCTTACTCGTAGGGGGCGCCACCTACACGTCTTTTTCTTTTTTGAAGATTTATAACTTTTTTGAGCGTACTTCTAGCACATTTTTCAGTGGAAAAATCAATTCCTCTATTATATCTACGTAAAAAGCTACCCTAGTTGCAAGTCGCTATAAGCAACCGTTTTCTAGATATTTGGACTTGAAAATTTCAAGTCGATTATTTGATAAACGATGCGTGTTGAAGTTATTACCATTATTTTGCATTTTTCACAAGAATGCTTTGGAAATGAATTTGACGTTTAAGTAAGTAGTTTTGGTAATTACATATTATGTGACAGTTAAACGTTTTGTTGTTTTGTTTAAGTTTCTGTAAGTTTTAAAACCCTAATTTTGAAAAAATTGATTATTTAAACAATAATACTCATTTAGCCGATATGCATTTCGTTTATGGCCTTGCGGATGGCAATGCGCGCGAAGCAAGACGTATTTACCAGGAGCGATTTCCTAATCGAGTACTGCCTTCAGCTCCAACATTCACCAGTCTCCACCGTCATTTAGCAGAAACAGGTAGCTTTAAGGGGGCAGCTGATATTATTGGAAGACCACGAGCAGTTCGAACCCCAGAATTGGAAGAAGCTGTTTTGAACGCTCTCGACAAGAATCCAGAAATAAGTACAAGAATAATTGCTGAAGCTCTCAATTCTACTCAGTCTACAGTTTGGAGAATTATCCACGATCAACAATTTCATCCATACCATATTCAAAGGGTACAAGCTCTTTTGCCACGAGACTTTCCCCAACGCATTACTATGTGTCAGTGATTTTTGACAAAATTGGCTGGAAATCCTCAATTTTTGAGATATTTACTCTTCACGGACGAGGCAAACTTCTCCCGAAATGCTATCACAAACTTTCATAACAACCATGTTTGGGCTCTGGAAAACCGGCACGCAGTTAGTGAAAAACATTTTCAGAATCAATTTTCTGTAAATGTATGGGCGGCAATAATTGATAATTACTTGATAGGTCCTTTCTTTCTTCTGTTCCGACTGAATGGGACAACTTACAGATACTTTTTGGAAAATGAATTGCCGGGACTACTTCAGAATATACCATTAGTAATTCGTATCCGCATGTGCTTTATGCATGATGGGGTTCCGGCCCATTTGAGCGTTGTAGCCAGGGAATTCCTCGACACTGTCTATACAAATCGATGGATCGGTAGGGGTGTAGAAGAACCTAACCAGGCGTGGGCATCAAGGTCCCCAGATCTAAACCCGCTAGATTTTTATTTTTAGGGACATTTGAAGTCACTTGTTCATAAAACTCCAGTAGCGAACGAAGAAGATCTAAGAAACCGAATAGTAGACGCCTGTGGAACAATAAGAAACACCAATAATTTTTGAGCTGGTATGAGATTCAATGACTAGAAGACTGAATGCCTGTATCTTCGCTAAAGGTGGACACTTTGAACAATTCATTTGAATACATTTTAGTTTCATTTATTTTATTTTATTCTACATATTCAAAATTTCTTGAAATGAAATTTTGATATTTCTTGCAAATTTTATCAAAACAAATAAAAATGTTGCACCCTTGATATAAAAGTAAGTATTTCAAACGAGTAAAAAGAAATAGAATAGGTGGCGCCCCCTAGAAAAAAACAAAACTTCTTACTTAAACGTCAAATCATTTCCTAAGCATTTTTGTGAAAAATTCAAAATAATGGTAATAACTTCAACACGCATCTATTATCAAATAATCAAGTCCAAATATCTAGAAAATGGTTGCTTATAGCGACTTGTAACAGGGGTAGCTTTTTTACGTAGATATGATGGAAAACTTGATTTCATTACTGAAAAATGTGCTAGAAATACGCTCAAAAAAGTTATGAATCTTCAAAAAAGAGAAAGACGTGTAGGTGGCGCCCCCTAGGAGTAAGAGCAATAATAACATCATGTTCGAATTCGACACCCCAAAAAACCTCTCAATACCAATTTTCGTTACATAAGGTGAGTATTTCGAAAGTTTCGAAAGTTAATTGAAAAAAAAAACGAAAATAAAAATAAAATTTCAACACCCTGTATCTTGGAAACGAAGCGTTTTCGGACATACATTTATTTAGACAATTCATATTAGAATATTGTGAGGAATCACCTCCTGAAGTTTGTCAAAGTACTTTTGAATCACCCTGTATATATGGTGGATGTACTCAACAGGGTGCAAGGTGTCCCCCCTTATGTTAATCTGCTGCGCTTGAGTAAATCCCAAAATTCCCTATTGGGCTCCCCTATTATTGAGGTCATTAGCTTTCTACGATGTGTTTGAAAGCAATGAATTACTTAGAAAAGGTAATATAGTTCTCTCTTAATTTTTTATAACCCTTTTATAGCCGAGCGGATTGCGATACCAAATTCCATTCCAAAGAGTTGTAGTGGCGTGGATACGAAAATGCGTTATAAGATTTGATAAAGTATCACCAAAATAATTTCCTAACCGACGATTCTGTCTTTGAAGTTCTCTGGACCATCTCGTGACTGGAAGGCATCTGGCTACCTGGCACTATCACTGATTCTAGTTTATAGGTTCTCAATTTCTAAAAAAACTGATGAAATTTTTTTGAGACCTGTTCTTTTACACTGAATAAGGTTTAGACTTATTTTTCTTTTAACATTCTTCTTCTTCTTGAGACATTCCCTCTCTCATTCATTCTGATTGAGCCTTTGAATAGTTGAATTTAATTTAGCTCAGTTGAATGAATTATCTGTGGTTTGGTCCCTCATATAACTAGTAAGATATCAGAAAGAATGTACATGCGAGAAATCTTAGTGTTTGAATATTAATTAATTTTAATCGATTGAACTTATAATGAATTGGACTACTACTTATTTGAATGGTAAGGAATTTTTGACCAATTTAAAATCAGGCTGGCAAGGCCTATATAACTAAGAAAACACTGAAAGCCAAAGAGAGGTGTGAATGGTCTCAGAACTTCGAACCGACTGATTTCTCCGATCAATCCCTGAATATTCTCACTGTAATATTTAACATCGGCCAAGCAACTCCCAAGCATTACTCGCTTTACCCAAGCCGTATCATAAATTCTCTTCAGTTATCTTCGGAACCCCAGAATAATAGCCCAGTCATTTTACGTATTTTTATCTACGATATTCTTTCAACAATACTTTTCCTAACCACAGATATATTCATTAATACAATGATTTATTACTTATGAGCGTGAAAGTTAAAAAAAACATTTTCATGGATAAAAAAATACTTTCACACTACTCTAACTCTTATTGTTAACAATATTTTCTATTCTAACTATTCTCTCAAGAACATTTTTTGTAAACCATCATTTGCATATATGAAATGGCATTTAAGCACGATAATTTATCTTCTGTGAAATATTGTATCATATTTGACTGTACTATGAGGGGTATATACCCTATGAACGGAAATATGGGAGTCTTAACGAAATAATAACATATGTTTATCTGTAAACTGTGAATTTCGTCGAAGTTTGAGAAGACATATTCTCGTTCCGAACTAATACTGGGCGATTTGTTACATTTTCCAGGTTGGTTTGACAGTGGTCGCAGTCAGTATTGTAATCGGTTCTCTCAGTATATGGATTGTTGTTCCAACTGCAAGGGTGTTTGTGATATTTTATTATATGAGGGTCGTCTTTTTGGAAACCAGTAGGGACGTCAAACGTATCGAATCTGTCAGTAAGTCACAATATATTTTTGATTATTCACATAACAACAAGTAGTTCAATCAATTTGCAATATGGAAATTCCGGTGCATTTTTGCCATCGTCCCTTTTTTTTGTTTTGGGAAATAAATCCCAAACGTTTGTTTTATAAAGTGATTATCTTCCATATCGAACTAGACTAAATTAAAGTAGTTCTCGACCTACCAAATCTAATTGTAGTCGTTTATGTCCTATGAATATTCAAACGTGACCTATAGGAATATTTCAAACTATAAAAAAAGCGCACTCAGCAAAAAAACATTCAAGACTTTTTTTTTATATTTCTGGAAGGGACTAATATTGTTCTATGAAATGTTCTGATATGATCATCACACATGGTGCAGTGAATGAAATTATCGAGTTTTTTTTTTCGTTATTTGTATGTTGTAAATGGTCACTTGAAACATCACCAGCTTTACTGCCAGTGCCTACTCGCATGAAGGGAAGTTGGCTTGGCCGAGTCCTTCGCGTTACATAAGATCAGTTGTTGATCAATATGTTTTTTTTTCCGATTTTTCCCACCCTTTTTGGTGGGAGCAGCCTACTTACTAATTTTTCGCATTTCGATCATTTTTGTCGACTGTCCGAGTTCACCCGACACCAAAGGTGTAAGAATATATTGACAGTAATAAGTAACACCGAAATGTATGCCAGCCCCAGATTCTTCAATTTTGTAGCTTAAGATATACCAAAATATGTAGACAAAGTGGAGGTCACATTATACAAAAGGTTTACACGACAATGAAAATGCTGTTTGCGTTCGATTGAAGGAGATTTATGAATAAATAAATAAATCATGAAATCTACCTTTCCGACTTACCACGCTATCGGGTTGAATGTTGATGAATATTTGGTTGGATTTCAATGTATCCCATCGGTTGAGGCGATTTTTCATTTTCAACATTTTATCTGCAAATGTTGAAAAAGAAAATCTAGTCTCCATTAAAAAAATGGAAGCTTTTCTAACCCAACCACCACCTTATTATGGATATAAAACAAAAAACCATAACAAACCAAGAAGGTCCAAACGAATACTATGTTTGAAGAGTTGTAATGTTTTTAATCCTGATGAAGACGAGGATCCACCCGTCGAAACGTAGAAACTGAATTACAGATGTTATACCAGAACAAAGTTGTAATTAATTTATGAAAGTCAGATCCACGAACCTAAAACCCAAGAAAAACAAGCCAAAAATATACCCTCAGGTTCAAGAAATCACCAACAATATATATATATATATATATATATATATATATATATATATATACATTGAGTAAAAAAAATAAAATATTGGTATGAGTAAGAGGTAGAGCACAATAGATATACGAATCATATTCAAACCACATTAAAGATGAACAGATTGAATTGTATGTTTGAACATAGGGAACAACATCTTAGATTAGAAGGAGCTGCGAGATAATTGTATTCGCTTGCAGCCAATGCCCAATATTTTTTTTTACCATTGCAGGTGAATTTATTTCACGGATGTTTAAGGGTATTTTGTTGTATTGATTCACATAGTTTTGAGATAAAACATTGGTACATTTGATTTTTCAGAAACATTTTTATTTTTGCATCTAGATTGCACTTCAACCAATCTGATGGACATGATTGATGAATAAAAAAGGTAACACAGTTGAGTACCTATGGCGGTTTGATATTTCTAAAACCACCACCATTTTGTCTAAAACATCTTTCAGATACACTTTCCCTAGATTCTAATTTTCACGACGAATCTATTGATGGTTTCGAATCGAAAATAGGATGGATAACAATCCTAATACATTATTTGTCGGAAAATCATGAGGAAATTGAAGTATATCGCTCAAATCTGCTGTAAATACAAAATTGAACGAAACCAGATGCATAACTTGAATTTTACGATCCAAACAAAAGGTATCATTATTTCGCGAATAATTCCATTTTTAAATAAGTCAAACATTTCAAAGGCACCTTCACTCGAAACTGAATGAAACTTTGAAATTATTGATGAAACGCTCTGTATAATTATACATTTTTCGATTCCGCAAACATCTCCAAGTAAGTCTTAATACTTCAAAAATCAAAAGTCTGCTATGGAAATAAGAATAACTTTGACAAGTAAAAAATTAGTGTTCATGAATAACCTAATAAATTCGTAATTTGATGTATTTTCAACAAGATGGGGCTCCGCCTCATAATACCATCACTTACGATATTTTGAAATCCACAGCTGAACATATAGCACGACCCCTTTCTTTCATAATAAATCAATGTTTTTCAACTGGTGACGTCCCCACCCACTTTAAAAACGCGATTATCATACCAATCTACAAAAATGGCGACAAGAGAAAAGTTAACAATTACAGACCTATATCACTTACTTCTACAATCTCTAAAATATTTGAGAAAATTCTTAAATTGCGGATGGTAAGCTACCTTGATAAATACAAACGATTGCGCTAACGCAGTTTGGGTTCCGAGATAACCTCTCCACTCAGGACACCATTGCAGCTATATCACAAATACTGGACCTAAGACAACTTTATTTCCTCTGCTCCAGCAAAAAATACCACATTAACAAAAATACCTTACAACTTCCAAGTCACGATTATGCTACCCGTCAGAAACATCACTACGTCACACCATTGATGTAAAAAACGGTCTCACAAAGATCATACTCCTTTTTCGCACCAAAGTTATACAATATTATACCAGAAAATATCAAATATATAATGAATATAACAATATTCAAAAAAACATTGAGAGAGTTTATTCTCACAAGTCCACGATGCATGATCTCGATCTATTTTGAAAATCACACATAAGTTTTTTTCTATTATTTATGGTTAAAGCTACACCAATTTTAGTACATACGTTTTTTTACTGTATTTTATTATTATTGTATCTTATCTCATTTTATCTCATTTATATTGTTTTTATCTTATTGTATTTTGTTCAAGTCGTATTTTATCTATACTAAATCTGTTTTATATTTTCCATGATGATGATTAACGTCGCATTCAACATCAATCACAACATTCTAGACAAATTTCCTTTTATATACTTGATTTTGTACGAAACAAGTGCAACAGCACCTATCGTCACCAATTTTTTTTTAATTGCTAACTTGCTAGCTGTAAGTATTATATGTAAGTTCTTTTTTTTTCTCTTTCTTTTTCCTTTATTTTTTTTTCTTTTTTTTCATTAATAAAGTTATTACTATTACTATCATTATTAGTACTTATTAGGCTTTCGACAGGGTCCCAGTGAGGAAGCTAATGCACAAACTAGACACACTCGGTATTCGGGGCCAACTAAACTTATGGATTAAAAATTACATGACAGAAAGAACTTTCACGGTCAAAGTGGGTCACTCTTTTTTTTCGGACAGACAAGTCACAAGTGGAGTCCCCCAGGGTCTGTTCTTGGCACACTCCTCTTCGTTGTTTATGCAAGTGATCTTGCTCTTCATATAAAGTCCTGCAAGTCGTTTTATGCCGATGATACTAAACTGTATAGGAATGCCTTAGTGGAACATCAATTCCTTCAAGAAGACCTCAACTCGATCAGTCGGTGGTGTGAGGATTGGCTTTTACCTCTTAACGTCGACAAATGCGTCGTACTTCATCAAGGAAAGAACAATCCACTCCACGCGTACACAATAATCGGTCAACAGATACGTATAGTGTCTTCACATGTCGATCTGGGAGTGACTATTAATACTGACCTAACTTGGTCCGAACATGTTATATCCACATGCAAGCGCGCCAACACACTGATCTACCTCATCCGCGAAACGTTCTCCCATCTATCATATTCAAGTTCCATAAAACTCTTCAAAACCTATGTTCATCCAATTTTGGAGTATGCAGGTCCGGTGTGGTGTCCTGTTTTGGTGCGCGATTAGAATTTGTTGGAAAATGTTCAGCGTCGAGCCACGCGTATGACCTTTGGTGAAGTGCGTCCAACCTATCCCGAAAGACTGAGCATGGCACAACGGATAGCTTCTGACCAACGTCGACTCCGTGGGGACCTCATCATATCCTTCCGTATAGCTAAGTATAATTATGCTGATCAGAAAGAACTTTTTGTTTTCAACAATGATTCGCGGTTACGTGGTTATAATCTCAAATTAAAAAAGGAGAAATTTGCCACTAGGTAGAGGCAATATTTCTTGGTGAATCGTATTTTCGAAACATGGAATAACTTACCCAACGATGTTGTGAATTCTGACTCAGTGAATAGTTTTAAAAACAAAATAGACATTTGCTCATTTGCATAATTGTTCCTACGCATATATTGATTATTTTTCTTTTTCTTTTGCATGCATTGTATAATCTTGTTGATCTCTTTAGTTTTTTTAGGCTTACATAGGACTCTGTCCCCAGCCCTTACTTATATGTAATAATAATAATAAATAATATTTTTTTTAATTTTCCATTGTTTATTATGTGTACTTATTATTTACAACCACATCTTATATAGCATAAATCTATTTTATGTCTAACTTTTAAATTGTTCAATATGTTACTTATTTGTTATTATCAACCACATTTAATATTTTATATAGCATAACTTAACTTCATTTTATACACTATATCTAGGTTTTTCATTCCTTTATTATGTGTATTTCTTATTATCAATCACATTTTATATAGCATAACTACAACTTTCTGCGAAACAAGTGCAACAGCACTTATCGCCCAACAGCTTTATTCACTTCATTCATTATGTAACTTCCTCTTCTTCTTCTTCTTCTTCGCACAAGGTGGGCTGGTTCCGAAAAACCCCGTACACGTAGGCCTCTCTATTTGGGCCCATTGTGCGCCCACTTGTTCTGAGAAAATTAGCTGGGCATGCCGATTTCTTTGACAAAATTCAGCAACTTCCTCAGCTGAATCTCATTGACGTCCTCTGGGTTCAGAATTATGCTCCCAAGGTTGATCCCCCTCTGGTGCACCAAAGCTGGGCACTCAGTGAGGATGTGCGACGATGTCTAGTCATCTTCCAGGGGATCATATGTGATCCCGATGAGCTCCATGTGCCTGTTCATGTGATTATGTCCCGTTAGGAGCCCAGTCACAGTCTTGATGTCCCGTCTGTTAAGTGACAGGATCTCTCTAGACATTTTTTTCCTTCGCTCCTTTATATGGAGCTTTGATTGCCTCATGCCTGGCGCCTCTTGCCATGTTTTAAGGAACTGCTTTTGTAGCAGTTCCTCCATATTTGATATTGCCAGGCTGCTGGGTATTCCCAAGATGGGTTCAGGTCCAACTGGGGTCTTTCTCGATCCTATCTTGGCTAATCTGTCTGCATCCTCGTTCCCGGGGACACCTGAGTGTTCCGGGACCCATATGAGGCTGTTCCTTCTTCGTAGACCCCTGCGCCGGACATTTCCCCAAATCTTGATCCATCTGTGTACCAGGTTGATCCATGGTTTGGGGGTCTGTCAGGCGCATTGTCTTTTCATTCCTCCCTTGTGGGGAGGTTATATTGGGTCCTTTTCTAAAATCCAGAACAGGCGGGGTACTGTCTCTTTCCATTAATAGGACTGGACATCCTTCCTTTGCCCTGTTCCAGATAGCTGAGTGTCCATGGTCTGCCTCAGCACCGATCCATTGGCTTGCGCCTTTGAGTCTGTATGCAGCACGCATAGCTTTATGCTCAATGACAAGGTGCAGAGGTGGTAGTCCTAGTAGAACTTCTAGAGCTCTAGTAGGCGTGGTCCTCATTGCACCTGTTATTCCTAGACAAGCCACCAAATGATGGATCCATACGTTAGTATCAGGCGAATGATCGCCGTGTATATCCAGTGTAGGGTTTTGGGTGTCAAGCCCCACGTGTTGCCGAAGGCTCTTCTGCATGCCCAGTAGGAGCAGGTAGCCTTCTTGGTTCGATTTTCAATCTGTTCGTTCCAGGTCAGCTTGGAGTCTATGATGACTCCAAGGTGTTTGGTCGACGCTTTATATGGAAGCTGTCTTGCTGAGATTAGTATCTCTGGAAGAGTTCCTATTTTGCGTTTCTTGGTGAAGAGTACCAAGTCCGCTTTTTTCGGGTTGACTCTCAGCCCCCCGGCAGAACACCACTGTTCTACTCTGCCAAGAGCTGTCATAATGTTTTCTCCTAGCAATGTTTTCTCATTATGTAACATACCCCCCTTTGTATTCATTTATTATTATTGAATAAAGATTATTATTATTATTATAACCTATGACTAAGATGTCTAGAAACCCAGGCATCTTACCTATGACATTAATCGAGCAATGGATAAGAGAAAAGCGTGCTTAGGAATTTTTATCGATTTAGCGAAAGCTTTTGATACTGTTTGTCACAGATTGTTGTGAAAAAACTGAAATGTTTAGGGTTTCGTGGGTCTACCTACTGAATTTTCGTTTAATTAAGGTCAGTATTTCGAAAGTTATTTAAAAAGAAACTAAAATAAAAATAAAACTTCAACACCCTGTATCTTGGAAAAGAAGCGTTTCCGGACATATATTTATTTGGGCAATTCATATTAGAATATTGTGAGGAACCATCTCCTGAAGTTTGTCAAAGTACTTTTGAATCACCCTGTATATCCCAATTATTAATATATGTTGTACTACTATTCCCATGTACAACTTCTAGATTAATGCTATTTTTTTTATTTACTTATAGTTTGGAAGTATAACCTAAAATTCTATATAACAAAAAAATTGGTAAAAAAAATATATTATCAAGTCATGAATTATTCAATGAACCGGTTTAATGAACGAGTTATTGCATCTAATGGTCCTGTAGGTTGGTCTGCCTGATCACCCAATATTAATTTTTTTTGTGTAGGATTATGTGAATGAACGTGTGTTTTATATATGGTCTCAAATATTTGAAATTTAACAAAACCGCGTTCGTGAAGATTTGCTCTCATGAATCCCGCTATGTTGCGAAATTTGATGCGTAACACAATGAGCCTTTTTACTCAGGTACGAAAAATTCCCCACTAGCAGCGCTAGTAGTCCGGTACGGACAAACATTACCTAACTCACATTAACATGTGAAAATAAACAACAATAACAGAAGACGACGTTCCAGGAGCCAAATTAAAATTTGCAGATGTGAAGGATAATAATGTAGCAACATTGAAACGGTGGCTTGCTCGTCGAAATATTGAAATTTCCGAAAAAAATATGAATTAATTTCAGTGAATATGATTCAAAAGGTCATTTTTAGGCACCGATTTTACGCACAAAAATCACTCAAAATGCCTTCTTCTTTTTACCAGCTCAAACTACAAACACCAAATCACTCATTTTCGGTACATCTTTGCAGAATATCTAGCTGGTTTTATTGAAAAAATACTTCAACTTTTCACATTGTAATGTTCAACAAGTTAATTGTTGTAATAGAATGCCCAGACTATTCAGTGAAGAGCGGTGTGGAGTTCTTTGGACCGCCTTGCTAGTTTCAAATTTATTTATGTTTCAAGCAAAGGGTTTTTCAGAAATTGTGGATTTGAATGGGCGCCAGAATTTTTTCTTTGTTAAATTGGGACAAAAATTAAAATTCCCTACTCAATAATGATTGTAAATTAAATAACGTTTTCTTCTGTAAATAACTACAACAATAAATCAAAAACCAAATTTAAATTAATCTATTTACAAATTTAAATCATTTCCAGATCATTAACATATATGTATCAATTCATAAATTTATTTGGGTTCCAATGTAAGAAAAGAAATATTGTTTTTGTTTGCTGAACCTGTCGGTTTATCGATGACGATGTACCTCTGATTGTAGTTTGTGTAGCACGTAGCTAGACTTCACTGCTGCTGGGCGACCGATCAAGTGTACAGATGGATCAGGATACAAGCGTCAGCTTCCTGTCCATTGAATGTGTTCTCAGCAATATTACATAAAGAACAATATTGTTTGTGTCAGAATTTGCTATACAAAAATGCAACTTCTTGAAACATGGAATTTCTCAATACACTCCTCAACGCATCTTTACCTTAATAAAAAATAAAAAAAACGCATAGTTGTTACAAATGAGTGTAATCTCATCAAGAGATTATTACTTAAAATCAACTGATCATACAAATCAGCTTGTGTTGAGATTTGTCAGTATTATTCAATACTGAAATTGAAGAATTATTTTATGATTTGAACATAAAGAAAAGATAATTTATTTTGATCCTGAGCAGCCAAGATTATACTTTACCAAGAATAAAAGAACAGAATTTGGCACAATCAAGTTTGACATACGAAAATGACTTCAATTTCAATGATATTCAAGAAAAGTATATGAGAATTATTGTTTGGCCAGTCGTCAAATACTTCTTCAGGAAGAATATTCCGAATTCCAAGGATTAAATTTATACATAAAATATATATATGATCACTTCACCTACATCAAAATCACAGCTCGCTGATAATTATCAACAAACATGGAACCATACCAAAGATATATAAAAACTCATGAAAAATATATATTTTTCTCCAACTATATCATACCAAATACAGCGTAAGTGATATCATATATTTGTGAAACCCTCATTAAATCCCAATAAAGCCTTGTCAGGGCAAGCAATCTAATCAGATAAGATTGAACACTGATATATTTATTCAATCTGATGTACCACACGTGGCATCCATGATTCCATCTGAACTACTTGAAAACAGATAGTGAAAGACACTGCAATCTATCATCCGATTGACCCAAGTAAATCAAATCGCTGTTTACTGAACAACATACGTAGATGATTCGAGAAATGATCCTCTTTGTGAAGAACTTCCTGGCGTTCTCATTAAAAATTGTCTGAACGTGACATATTTAAAATATCTTTGGTCCAAACATAATTCCCAATACATACCTTGATATCACTGAGAGTTCACTGATTCGAAAAATCACTTTCGCGGGGAAAGGAAAATGCTCTAATTAATTAGTAATTTCAACATGAACATATACTACTCTGTTAATCAATGGCTGATGAGCTTCAGAACACAATATATCTCAATTGCAACAAGATCGTAAAAAAAGGCGAGAATGCCGCGTACATTCCTTTAAATATATCATGCTGTCAGAATGAATGCGTTCCTCATATTATTTTCAGCCGTAATGACTGTTCCATTGCCCACGGTTAGATGTCGCTAAGATTTTCAACAGGGATTCTTGATTGATGTAAATGAATGTATCTCTGAGCATATCAATAAGAAATGTAAAAGATATATCGTTACAACATTTACTAAATTTCATCTGTAAAAGGTGAAAAGTTAGTATTTTTTCGATAAAACCGGCTATATTTTGTGCAAAGTTGTACCGAAAATGAGTGATCTAGTTTAAGCTGGTAAAAAAAAGGAGGCATTGTGAGTGATATTTAAGCACGGAAACGGTGACTAAAAATGACCTCTTGGAGAAGGAGAAAGTCAATATATCTCGGAAACGGTATGAGCCCGCCGCATTTTTCTTTCGGATTCGTGTTCAGGAGGCAATGCAGGGAGCATGACCATGACTCCTCAACATTTACCTGAGCTACCTCACTAATCGTTGCAGAAACTGGTTCAGGATTTTCTTCAGTTGAACCTTTACCACCAATAAAATATTTAGAGCAAACGTATGAATATTTATTTCTTTTTTCTTTTGTTGAATCCACTCTCCTCGAGGCATGGATCCATTTGTTACATCTAATCTCATCGATGTGAGGTTTTATAAATGGTACAAAAAACACATTTTCCTCTGGATATCGATTATCCAAAGTACAGTTCGCAATACTATAATGTTTTGTTGGCATTGTGGTTATAATTTTTTTTTCATTTATCCAATCATTTCAAATAATTCAACTGTATCACTCAAATAATACTATTTCAAATGGAGAAGGTTGGATGATTGTCCCTAACACAGGTGCTGCCTCTCGTGACAAATTTGCCACACTATTCTCAGAAAAAAGGCTCATTGATAGAGCCAGAAAATGTCAGGATGGTGGCGGAATGCACTCCGATCATTTAATTGCCTTCAACTAATCCTGGTATTTTGGAAAGTATTTTTTTATTGGAATAGATTATGAACTTTTATGTGAAACTGTACACTGTTTTTTTCAGTTTCATTCAATTTTGTAATTGATGAGCGGTACCCCAATTTCCTCACAATTTTTCGACAAATAATTAGTGTATTAGGATTGTTATCCATCTGATTTTTTATTCGAAACCATCAATGCATCAGTCGTGAAAATTAGAATCTAAGGAATGTGTGGCTAAAAGATGACATTTAAAAAAATTAACTTTTTTACAATTAGTTGTTTTGGAAATATCAAACCCAACTAGGCGGAGAAAAACTGTCATAAAATATTTTCCACTCATCATTCATGTCCATCAGATTGGTTGAAGTAGGCCCAACGCACTCTAAATGCAAAAATAAAAATGCTTCTGAAAAATCAAATGTAATAGTTTTTCCTTTCAAAACTATATGATCTTACTCGGAATCGTCCCTAGAATCCAAGAAAGTGAATATATATATATATATATATATATATATATATATATATATATATATAGGGTATTACATTTGAAATTCCCGAGTTGGGGTCGTTCATTCCGTATGAAATATTGATATATTATATCATCGGAACTCTGGAAACCAAAGCTCGTTTGAAGAATACGTTGACACCCAGTATATGTATGCAAAAAATTATTGAAGAAACTACATAAACATAATGTTATTATTCTCGTATGTTTGACATGTATTATAGGAAAATATATGTAATATTCATTTCATGAATTTGGCAAAATTCTCTATAAGATCCGCCTTTTTTTAAATAGTTTCCATATACAAAATAGTGTTTCGTAGAAAAAAATCTGCAGTACACGAAATTTCATGTGTTTTTTTTCTACAGATACAATATTTTGGTGGGTCCATTTATTTTACATGAGTTTAAATCAACATCAACACCGAAACAATTGAATCACGAGAATAATGACCACTACATGCATTTATTTCCATACTTCAAATTCAGTCTGAAACTTATTTACAGAAAACCAGTGCCATGTTCAACTGCAAAAATCCCATTAATAAATCTGTAAATAATTAAGGTACACGTAAAACATCTATCCATCTTCTGACGACCAATTCGTTATAACGTTGAGTAGTTAATAAGTGAAAATTTTGACTTCTGTCAAGTGTCAAGTTTTTCTCCATGTTGGTGAATTTGACGTGAAATTCACTTCCGTCGAATTGGACTACGACCTATTCAAAGATTGAGGTGACTAAATTTTACCTCTAATTTTCCTTGGGAAGTATTCATAAGATGTCCAAAAATCGCACAATTGATCACATCAAAAATTTTTGTTTTGTTTAAAAAAAAAAGGTATATTCAATAATCGATATTATAACAAATTCATGTTTTTCAGCTAGAGATTCAGTATAATTCGATTATTCATTTCAGCGCGAAGTCCGATTTATACGCACCTCACTGCGTCCCTCAAAGGATTGACGACAATTAGAGCCTTCAAAGCTGAAACCATCCTGAAAAAGGAGTTCGATAAGTATCAAAATCTCAACAACGCTGCATATTTTATGTTTATAGGTGCCAATGGAACATTTGGATTTTGGATGGATTTTGTCTGCATCATATACATTGGTGTTGTCATGGCTACAATGCTGTTCATCAAAGAAGGTGAGTTTCAATTTTTGATTCAACGTTTAATGAAAATCACAATAGTACATGAGAAAATGTGACGAAACAAAAACCTGTGGTTATTCATGTTGAAAAGCAAAATAGTCATTCGAACGACGTTTCGTCCCTAGCTGGGGACTTCTTCAGGTTTCTTGATTTATTTATTTCTGCATACTCTGGAGTAAAAAAATTATAGATTTTTTTTTCTTCTTGAAATTTTTTAGTGCTATTATTTGGCGTTTTGGCATTCTTCGTGTACATCATATTTGTTTGCATCGTTTTTCTTTATTTTTCTCAAATGTGTGTTTTCCAAGTTTGGCTTATGATTATCTTTGACGATATATTCATTTAAGGCAGTACTTGATTTTTTCATATATTTGTGGACTTTGAGTCAGTTGCTTGAAAGTTGTGATCTCATACCTATTTGATGCAATCGTTGCAGCATGGAATATGAATGAGCAAACTGGAGTCTGTTGCGTGAAAGGATCTCTTTTGACAGTTTTTCGATGGCCCTTTTATGAAGAGCTTTGGTTGCCTCATACATGGCACCTCTTGCCATGTTTTGATCAATTGCTTCTATAGCAGTCCCTCTATGTTTGAGATGGCTATGCTGCTGGGTATTCCCAAGATTGGTTTCGATCCGACTGGGGTCTTTCCCGATCCTATCTTGGCTTGCCTCTTCATTCCCAAGAACCCCTGAGTGTCCTGGGGCCCATATGAGGTTGACTTTCCTTGTTTTTGAAAAACTTCCGTAGGAATGATAATGGTAGGTCCTTTCCTGAAATTTAGGATTGGACAGCCCTCCTTTGCCTTGTGTCCATGGTCAATGCCGAACCATTGGCTTGCGCCTTTGAGTCTGCAAAGCTTCATGACAAGGTGCAAGCTTCACCTGTAATCCAAATGTTGGCGATAAATACCCAATAGGTGATTGGAATATATCTCTCCGGATGATTCTAGAAGTGGATCTTGACCATTCCGCTATGGCAACTCCCAAAATTTAAAGAAATATGCCCTGGGATCAGGTCAAATATTATTCATTTGAGACGACTCATTTTCAATTTTGAGGTAAAGCAGAATAGTAGGGCACGGTCAAATCGATCAGCATTCAACTTATCCAATGATTGTGTTTCGAAACTGCGACGTTTCGGATTGTCAATCTCATAATCTAATTATGATTATGATTATAAAGCTGATCTAAAATAATATAAATAATTGGTAAATTCAAGTCAACTGATCAACCTAACCTTTGAAGTGGATAGCCTCTCAATTATATGGAATTCTCACTGAGTTTATAACAAGATCAAATGCAAATCTTTTTGTTTGAAATAGTAGCATTCACTGAAGATGATCAAACTCTCAAAAATACAGGTATTCTCATTTGTGAATACGGGATACGATTCCAACGAATGAATCTAACTGTGGCCACTATACTGGTGTTGGGACTTGTTAGTTCAAATTTCTCATGAAAACATGAAAAATGTTGATGACATTTATGCATATCAGTGTTTCATTATTATTTTTAATCGTTTAAAGAACATTCGATGGGAAGTCTAATTCCCTTCACATCCACCGTGTGGTGATGAGCGATACTCACTTTATATTATGATTTTCAGAATCGTTCGGAGGGAACGTAGGTTTGGCTCTAACCCAAGCGATGGGTCTCACCGGATGTTTTCAGTGGGGTATGCGGCAATGGAGCGAACTAGAAAACCAGATGACTTCCGTGGAGAGAGTCAAGGAATATGCTGATCTGGTTCCTGAAGCAGAAGGAAAGGTGAAAGAGCCACCAAAGTTGTGGCCAGAAAAAGGAAACATACAGTTCAGAAATATGTCCCTGCGCTACTCTCCAACGGATCCATGTGTGCTAAAAAATCTGAACTTCGAGATCAAGGAGAAGGAGAAGATTGGCATTGTGGGTAGAACTGGTGCAGGAAAATCGTCACTCATACAGGCTCTCTTCCGATTGGCTGATGTAGAAGGGAGCATTTTGATAGACGATATTGACACGAAAACTATTTCGCTACATACCCTCAGATCGAAGATTTCTATTATCCCGCAGGAACCAGTGCTGTTCTCAGGAACGCTCAGGAAGAATTTAGATCCCTTCGATGAATACAAAGACGAGGTGAGTATTAAATGTTGTGTGTCACTCTTTTCATTTCCAATTCTTTCATTCTGCTCTTTCTTCGTTGCGGAACAATGAAGTCGTTTTTTAATTCAGATATTATTATATTGATGCATTTTTAGTATGAATAGCAAGTTTTCTCTAATAATAGTTAGAAAGGGTCCAAGGTTTTACGAATGATACTACTGATAAGTAGATGAAATTGGTTTTATTTTCTAAATTCATGTTATGGCTTTGTGCCGAAAAAATTGATATTAACAAACCTTCCACACATGATATTTCCCAATCCCTTGACCTAGGTCGTGGTTGTTTATACTGACTTAGTCAAGCCGTTCGACAGGTTGAACCATGACATGCTACTGAAAAAATTTCATACCTTGAACTTTACCATCAAATTCGTTGAAATTTACCAGCTTATATTTTACTGACCGTAAGCAGATAGGTTTCATTGTTCATTTTTGAGGGAGTGTATTACTTGATGTTTGCCTTGGAGAGGAATCTTGAGTACTTTCTATATCCTCTCAGTACCTCCTCCAGGAGTCCCTCTTTGCTTCGTTTATTCCTTTTTTGTAGCTGGTCAAGGCGTTCTTGTAGTCGTCCCACCTCCCAGTTTTCTTAGCATTTTTTTCTCGTTTTCCTCCTTAATCTTGCAAGTCCAATTTATTTCTCTGTTTATTCATTGAAAGAGGTCAATGATGATTTTTACGAATAAAATAATTTCTTAACTGATTATTTAAACAATTGAAATATAAAAAAAACTATTATAAACAATAAAAAAAAATATCTAAGGATTTTTTTTAATCATTATTTTACCTATGCAATGAGATGGTAATTTTTTTTTCCAAAAATCCCAAAATAGTCTGTTTGTTTATAAACAATTTCTTAACAAATGACGTAAAATTTTTTTTTCCAATGTTAATTATTACCCATAGTAGATGCAAAAACAGCAATAATAAGATATTACTAAAAAAAAATTTTTTTGATAACATTTTTCAGAAATTTCATTTTTTGTTAATTTAAAAAAATTATAATCAACAAAATAATAAACTTTCATAAAAAAAATTTGCATTGCTCTATCAAGTACCTATAAAAGAGCTCCACGAAGGGAAAATTTTATAGACCAATTATTTAAACTTTTATGTCGTAATTTATAAAAACAGAGATTGGAAAAAAATAAGTTAATTAACAATGGTGTAACTTTTTGAAAAATCGACATGAAAATTTTTTTTTCCGAGGTTTTTTTCGTTCAAGTGTCTAGATCACACCATAATTCATTCAAATTTTCAAATTGTTATTTGATACTATTAAAAAATTATTTTAGGTGATATAACGGTTTTTTAGACGGTGCGCCTATGCCGTAACGACTTCGCGGAGCCTTATTTTCAGCGTTAAAAAAAAATTATAAATAATAGAGATAGAGATCCGGGAGGCAGGACTTTTTTATTGGAAATTTCCTCCTCTTTCAGGGTCTTTTTTCATAATTCCATAAATATCATTATTTTAGAAATTATTAACGAAAAACGAAATACCTTCTTTTTTTAATCTTATTTTGTTAATAACAATCGCAATTTTTTACGTGCTAATAAACCGTTAAAAAACATTTTTCTAGACGTCATTCCAAATCGAATGAGCTATCGCTCATATTCTTAGGAGCTTTATATCTATTTAACACGTTTTTGAACTTGTTGATTAGACTATACACGGAGGTGTCACAACGCCGAACATAAACCGTAGACTATAAGAATAGAATAGAATATCGTTTATTCACCATAAGAAATACAATAGTATTATGAGGTTTTGTCAAGAGTATATAAATACAAACACTAAATAAATAACTAAATAAACAAATGAGAGGTGAACAATTACAATATAAATATCACTGTTTCACTAGAATATACATAACTATAATTTATTTTTTTGTGTCAACGTAGATTGTAACTTCGAAATATATTAGTTGGTGTTGAAGTCAAATGATAAGAATTCGTCGATACTATAAAAAGCGTTTTCCAAGCAGATATTCCTCATGTAATTTGAAAACGAAGCTGTATTTAAGTTTTTTATATCTTCTGGTAGTTTATTAAATAAAATAGGACCATAATAATTTTTCGAAAAACGGCAGTGATTTAGTCTTGTGAATTCAATTTTAATTTGTTGTGATTGTCTGGTGTTATGTGAATGAAAATCATTTTGATTTAGATATAAGTGAGGATTTTTTTTTACATAATTTATGCACGAATAGACGTGAAGAGAAGGTAGTGTAAACATTTTATTATTAATAAATGTTGTTTTAACGTCTTCTTGATAACCCAGTTTGAAGATAACTCGCAAAACTTTTCTTTGCAGTCCAAACACTCTTTTTGCATGAGGTGAGTGCCCCCAAAGTACTAGACCATAAGAAATATGGGACATAAAAAGTGAATGATAAGCAGTGATAATGGTTTCAATAGATGAAATGTCCATTAAACTTCTCATAACATAAATGCTCTTTGCCAATTTTTTGCAAATAAAATCTACATGTTTTTCCCAAGAGAGCTTTGGATCCATTTGGAACCCAAGAAATTTGATCGATTCATTTTGATCTACAGGCAGTTGTTTGTGTGTAAACAAGTAATGTTGCGTTTTATTTGTATTCAGTTTTAATTTATTATTTGTCAACCATTTATCAGCATTCGATTCTGCTACTTTCATTTCATTAACTATAGCCTCGTAGTTTGTATTTTGGAGCGTTAAGGATGTGTCGTCAGCAAATTGCGTAATCTCAGAGTCATCATCACTTTTGAAATCAATCACATAAATTAAGTATAGAATTGGTCCCAAAACCGAACCTTGGTAAACTCCGTTTTTTATTTCTTTGGTATCAGATGCCTTATTATTCAAAAAAACGTACTGTCTGTGTTCCGATAGATATGATCTAACTAGGTTAATTGAGTTTTCCTCAAATTTAAACCACTCCAATTTTTTAAGCAGGATTTCATGTGACACGCAATCAAATGCCGCCTGAAGATCGCAGAACACTGTTCCTGTGTGGACACGTTTCTGAAATCCTATGACGATCTTATCTACCAGCTGCATTACAGCGTCTGTGGTTGATTTTCCGTTCCGGAAACCATATTGGTAATCTGGAATGATGTTATGTACCTCAAAGTGTTCAACTAACTGCGATTTCAGAGCAGCTTCAAATATTTTACCGACTGCGGGAAGTATTGAGATGGGTCTTAGTTTACACAATTCTTCTGCATTTTTTTCTTTTGGTATTGGGATCACTTTTGTAATTTTAAGGCAATCAGGAAAAGTTCCGCATTTTATGGCTTCGTTTATCAGCTTTGTTAAGGGTGAGATTATGATATTTTTGATTATTTTTATTAAAAAGATATTTAGCTCATAATAGTCAGCACTGGTTTTATTTTTCATTTTATTTATTATATTCCTAGTTTCGTTAAAGGTTATTTCCCTAAATTTAAAGCTTGGGAAGCAATTAAAATTTCCTGGTAATGGAGAAGTTACAGGTGATGGGGTTTGTACTATATTGTGATAAATATCATCTGCTTTGTTAATAAAGAAGTCGTTTATGTCGTTTTCGTTTAATTTCTGGGTATTTTTTTGTTTTACCCCTCTCTTCATTTATTATTTCCCAGCATGTTTTGTTAATATCATTTGAATTCCTTATTTTCCTATTATTAAACTCTTTTGTAATTTTCAGTTTTGTTTATATAGTTTTGATATTCTTTTTTTAAATTTTTTATATGCATATCATTAGAAATTTGGCATAATTCTGATGTGAGCTGTAATTGATTTTTCATGATTCGGAGCTCATTTGTATACCAGGATTTGTTACTGCTTTGTTTGTTATTTGTATTTTTTTGTTTGAGAGGAAAACAGTTTTCCATGCATGACTTGAGTATGTCAATAAATTTTAAAAAATTTCGTTTATGCTCAATTCCTTACAATCAACAAAATCCCAATTTGCATCTCTAATTTTGGAAAAATAAAATTTATTTTTTCATTTTTGTAGGATCTGTAATATCTTTTGTTGTTATTACATCCATTTTCACTGCTTAGCATTAATTTCATATTAACAATGTTATGGTCGGATAGGCCCGGATCCCACACTCTCGTGAGTGCATCAGTCTCAAAATTCAAGAGAAAATTATCAAGGGTATTTTCATTTCTCGTTTTTTGGTGGATTTTTTCTTGAAAGTTAAAAGAATTTATCAATGATGTAAATTTTTTAGTCTCAGGTTTTTTTTTATTATTAAAGTGTATATCAAAGTCTCCGTTTATGATAACTTTTTTGAAGTTAAAATTTTTTTCAATAATAAATTGAAGGTTTTTAGGAAGATTTCAAAATCTCCGTTTGGGCTACGATAAATTGTGATTACTAAGAGCTGAAAAGGTATAAGGTGGGGGCGGCGCCGGTGAAGTTGTATTAAAAAACCCACGATCTCGAACTATGACTTACTGTTCGGCATATGTCGCAAACTACAGTAACTGAAAAAAAATGGGTGGACGGCATTGCCGAACATGTAGGGTGGATATGAAGGGCAGTGGCGCTGTTTACTGTTGTAAAAAATTGTTAATAAAAAATTTTAATTTCTTAATAGTCGGCATTTTGTTAATTTATATAATGATTTACTAAAATTCGAGATATTATGATCGCCGAATATTTTGGTTAGATCGGGGGCCAGCCACCTCCGCGTACTTTTGTCTTAAGGGTATCATACATTAATGTTCGGTAGTTGTGTTTTTTATGTAACGAATGGTTGAATTTATTCAAAAAATTGGAAGCGTTCGATCATAACAAATTCAATCTGTGCAACGAAAAATTAGAAATAAGGAGAGGAAAAGATTGGGAATTGTGTGATGTAAGATTACCAACAGACATTGAGGGTATTAATGGATACCATGCCAAGTGTTACGCTGAATTCAGCAAAGTATCCGGAAAATTGAGCGAAAAGACTGCAGAATAGAGTCGTGATAGTTATAATCGTCGAAGAATTAGAGAGCGAAAATTCAAGTAAAAACCGTTCAATCTTCATATTATCAATCACTCGGATTATATTTGATAATAATTGCAACGAATATGTTTATATATATATATATAATTGTGTTGAAGTATTTTTTATGAGGTCTTTTAATTTTTTCTTAAATGATTAAATAGATCGACTTTCTAGAAGGTCTAGTGGTAGGCTATTGTACAATTTCGTACCCAAATAATGATAACTTTTTTGTCCAATGGATCTGTGTCTCCGCGCTTTTGAATAACCCTGAGTGGGCGTAGGTAAGTTTCATATATACCTACCCCCCACCGTAGCTTAGGTGACTTTCCACTAAACTGTAGTATATTGTTTTCTTCTGTTTCAGGTCAAGAATATCATTTAATTGTCTATATTTATGAAGAAAAAAACGAAGTTTTTTGAGGTAAATTCACATGATAATCCCATCGCATCGCATAATTCCGAGGTATTTACAGAAGAAATATGTAGGTTACCTGGCAAAGTGAGGTGTTGGAAGTTTGGCCGAGTGGTTTCATATGTAGTAAATGGTGGAAAAAATGTTTTATCAATATTGATAGTTAGTATTCTGTTGTCAAAAAATATTTTTATTAAAAAAATATCTACTTCCACATCGTTTTTCAGACTGACCCAGTCTTTTCCCTTGTAAATAATTACCGTATCATCAGCAAAGCTAACTATTTTTCCTTCAGACTGTATTGAAAATAATCCGTTCACATAAATCGAGAAAAGTATAGGTCCTAGCATTGTACCTTGAGGTACATCACACACGATTTTCCTGCACTCACTGTAGGTTTCATTGATTTTGACACATTGTTGGCGCTCATCAAGGTAGCTTTTGACAAGTTTCACACAATTATCCCGTACCCCATTATTTTCAAGTATCGATAGTAGTATGGTGTGACTCACGGTATCAAACGCCTTCGCAAGATCTACAAAAACACCAAGGCAAGGTTTACCCTCATCCAAGGCAAATGAGAAATAAAAAATGTGTTATGGGCTCCCGGTCTATATGGGACTGGGATCCTTCAGATATATATATGAATTCAATCACTGTGTCTGTATCTTCAATACTATCGTTTTTCAGTTCTTCAACTATGCCACTCGCTGTGATCGGGCCCTGTAGCGCGCTTTGTGTGCCTCAAGTATGATCCAGCACTGTGCAGTAACATAATAAAGAATAAAGTTATCGGGCATTTCTTCTTTCAGGTTCTCTGGAACACTTTGGAGGAAGTAGAACTGAAATCCGCAGTGTACGACTTGCCCTCGGGACTGGATAGTAAGAGGGCCGAAGGAGGATCAAACCTCAGCGTGGGCCAAAGACAGCTAGTTTGCTTAGCCAGAGCAGTTCTGCGCAACAACAAAGTATTAGTCTTGGACGAGGCCACAGCTAACGTCGACCCACATACGGACGCCCTCATTCAAAATACTATCCGGAGGAAATTTGCGGAATGTACAGTATTGACTATAGCCCACAGACTTCATACTGTCATGGATTCGGATAAGGTGTTGGTGATGGACGCTGGAAGAGCAACTGAATTCGATCATCCACACGTGCTTCTGCAAAATGAGAATGGAATGTTTTATTCTTTAGTGATGCAGACAGGAAAAGCGCATGCCAAGAACTTGATGACTATAGCGAAAGAGAAATATAAGAAAGATCATGAATGAATGGTAGAAAGCGAATGTATTCCGGAGTTAGTCAGCAGCTGAAAAATAAAATCTAGATTTTTTTTTTATACTGAGTGATCAAGCATTTGGATGTTATTTCTAGCTCCAACATGGACTTGAGTTATCAGCTGTGCATACAAAAATGAATAATTATCAATCTGCAGATGATTGTGAAGGAATATTTTTTGCTATTTTCGGAATAGAGATCATGATATCTTTGCAAATTGCTAATATATTGTAATTCCATTATGTGTTCATTTCCATTCATCTTCTGTGTTTTTTATTAGTGGTCCACTTTGAACGATTTTATTTTGATGGGTAGAGATTCAAGAGCTATAATGTAGTGCCATAACTGAAATTTAAAATCCAAAATTTTATGGCTTACTTCGAAATGTTTCCAAAAGAAAAATGTAAAAAGTATTATCAATCTTCTTACAACAAAATTGACTACGTCATTGGATTTATGATACTTTCAATTCGGTTTGCTGTAGGCCATTTCTTCAATGAAGCTCCATAGAAAGGAGCACTAGGAGTAAAGTCGGGGACCTATGAATAAACTATATTATTATATACACAACATTATCCCGAAATGTTTTCAGTAATTTGAGTATTGGTTGAGGAGAGATATTATCAGTCGTCAAAATCAATTTTCGTTTCAATGCCAGTGTGTTCAGTAGCTGAATTTTCAAACGAAAACTCAACATCATTAAAACTTTGAAAACAAGAGCGCTCAAAATTTCAAACCCAGAATACCATGACAAAAAATTTTGAAATCAAATAAAACATTAATCGTTAATCAAAAAAATGCTCCAGGATAACAAACAATAATTCGACAATAAAATATATCAAAATACCGTCTCTGGAAGACTTGCAAAAAGTTTGAACGGAGAAAATTCCAAAATCGCATTCTCAAACGACAACACCGTTGGTGGGAAGTTTTATTCCCGTCAATAAACAAAAAGGGACTTTGTGTCGTCCCTTTAGGATTGTGAGCGGCAATATGGGATTTCCCTATTGTGACTATGAGGGACGAACGGAATAGTGCCCTGCTAGGTCGATGACATGAGAACCACCATAGTTTGGATAATAATGTGATATAAATACCGGGTGTCAACGAACCTATTAGACAAGTCATAACTTCTAGAATATTAGGTGTATCAAAATGAGATTTGGTATAGGTGAAGAGGAGAGTTTTCGCATATTTTTCACTATCCAATGACTTCCGGTTTCGAATTTTTAAATAGAACACCCTGTATATTGTAACATTTTTGGATTTCTGAGACAATTCTAGATCAGAATGTAACTTTTTAAAATGTTCTTACGCCTATTTAATTTTTTAAGAGTCACTTTTAATATTGTATCTAGGTGGCTATGATCGGACGTAAACTAATCTGAGGACCTCAGGTGATGTCAGAAAATTATAATCGCGAAGTTTTAGTGACAAGGAAGATAGATAGGAACAAGACAAGTTGGCAAAATTACATTTCCGTATCTAACTATTATTTTTCAAATGGTGGCCATTTTTTGACAAGCTCTTTCCTCAAGAATTTTTTGCCGAATCTAACGATACTAATTTATTTGCGATTGGGTTGAAAATAGGAACATAAATTGAATATTACTAAGGAAAATACTGGATAATAATTTATTTACTTTTGTCAGTGTGCCATGCATAATGATTTATTCACTTTCACTGTACTAAATTTTCAAAGTGCATTCCTCCTTGTTCAAGACACATTTCAGCCCGCTCAATTGATTCTCTCAACACGTTTCGTAACATTAGAGGCGTCCAAATGCCCGTAGAATTATTTCTTCTGAGATTTCAAGAGTGGCTGGGGCTGTTACATAGTAAACCTTTCCTTCAACATATCCCCAAATGAAGAAATCGAGAACAGTGAAATGCGGTGAGCGGGCAGGCCAGCGTACTGGACCATTGGTTGCAATAACTTGACTAACCCCTGTTAATTGACCTTGAAACAATATAGGCCCAATTATTCTGTTTCCAACGACACTAGCCCAGACATTGACGCCAAACTTTTCTTGAAAATTGCCCTCTCTCATTGCATGTTGATTTTGTTGGGCCCAGTACCGAGTATTTTGCTTATTGAACATACCATTATTTGTATATCGTGATTCGTCGGAAAATAGAATAAAGTTGATAAAATTTGGGTTAACTCTATGATTTTGAAGCAACCAATCACAAAACACTACCTGTCTATCGCCATCGTCAGCATACAAATGTTGATGGAACTGATATTTAAATGCCCGATATCCGTGCTTTTTCAGTATTTTTCTTGCTGATTTGTGACTTATCTGCATTTATTGACTAATTTATTAAAAAAAATCGTTTTATCAACCTCAACCATAACAAGAACGTTAATCTCGGTCTCTTCATTATGATAAACCTTCCTTCTTGCTTAAAACGATTCTCAACATATGGAAAATACTGATGGGCTGGATGTTGCCGATTGGAATATCTCTGAGCATACAACTCAGCAGCATTCCTTGAATTTCTATGACACTCCAAATATTAATAACATATCCACTTTCTCACTTTGAGTATAAATTATTTTGAAGAAAAATTAAACTGATATTTAACGAATATTAGAACACGTTTACTGTCTGCTCATAAAACTTATGTCACTGTCATTACCTAAGTGAGTGTTTTGTTTTCCAAAGGAGGCTTGATAAAAATTACTGCAAAATATTATGCATCATGGCTATCCATAGCACACTTGACAAACGTAAATAAATTACTATCCAGTATTTTCCATGGTAATATTTAATTCATGTTCATATTTTTAATCCAATCGCAAATAAATTAGTATCGTTAGATTCGTCAAAAAATCTTTTTTTTCGGAAAGTGCTTGTCAAAAAATGGTCTCCATTTGAAAAATAATAGTTAGACACGAAAATTTTGCCAACTTGTCTTATTCCTATCTATTATACTAGTCACTAAAACTTTGCGATTGTAATTTTCTAATATCATCTGAGGTCCTCAGATTAGTTTACGTCCGATCATGGCCACCTAGATGCAATATTGAAAGTGTCTCTAAAAAAATGAAGTAAGCGTAAATACTTTTTGAAAAGTCTCATTCGGATCCAGAATTGTCTCAGAAATCCAAAAATGTTACAATATACAGGTAACGGTTTCGAGCGATTGAAATCTTCGCTTCATAAAGTCGAATATCGCCTGTAATGATGGGAAGCTCTCGGGCCTTTCCTTGAAAAGTTACACGCTTCCAAAAATGAGAAAAAAAATATTTTTGTTTTATTTGAATTGCTGGGGAGTTGAGGAAATGCCATGTTCTACCAATAAAAAGCCTACCTATGAATATTTTTTTAATTTTGTTGTGATCTTTTGAAGAGGTGAAACATGAAACCCCTATTCCATTTTTTACCAGAACTTTTTAACGAAACAAAATTCCTCAATTTTTCAACTCATGTGCCGTGTCCGTAAAAGCAATAGTTTCCCAATAAAAAAATAAAATACAACATTGTGCATGAAAGGATCTTCTGTAAATGGAATCGAAAAAATCTAGCAGGTGGCTGTCAGGTTTTGTTTGCACAACTTGTGACTTCAATCGTAGTATTTTGAAATTATTCCGCTTGTTTGAACTTTCAATGTAGGCATGGACCAGTACAATGTTTTGTTTTAATAGAATATCAAATTAAAAATACAAACAAAACAAAATTATTTGTATTACAACAAAGAAAAAGGCAACAAGATCAAACGGAACGGAGTTATAATAAAATATTCAATAAAAACTGTTTTAAAGACAAGCTTTCATTTAAGCCGTGTGCTAAAACGTATAAAATAAGTTCAACTCATCGCTGACAATGATTTAATTATTTTTTGTTGGATTATTTGGTTTCACAAAGCTTGTCGCGCGAATTGTAATAAAATTAATATTTTGATGAGTTCTTTTTTTTCAGTTTAATCATAATAATCAATACAATATATACAATAATACTCAGTACAATAATCAGTACAATTATTCGGTACAAAACGTGGTATTAATAGAATTTTTATCGAGTTTAAGCCACCACAAGTGGGTGAAATACACCTAGGCACAAGGCGCCTGTTTGTGTTGTTTCACACACTCGTAGATGGAATGTCAATTTTAGTACAATATAGACTAGTTCTAAGTAGTAATTGAAATTTTAGATTCGTCCAGTGGGGGGGGAGGTGAGGGTCGGAGAGAGAGCATAATAGGGGATTGAAATATAATTCAAAATTGATTAATATTATTAACGTTTGTTTTTTCAGTATATTCTTAGAATATATTTAGTATACTTGGGTTTTCTATTATGTGTTTCTTAATAGCAAGTTTGAATTCTTTGATTTTTTTTATAGCTTTTAGATCCGTAGGGAGATAGTTATACAATGTAGGTCCGAAAAAAAAGATGAATCTTTGCGTGTGGCTCTTTTGGTAAAATGGAGTTCTTATATTTAAATTATCAGAGAATCTTGTTGTTTTCGAGAAGCTTGTGGTATATTTTATTAAGTTGGAAAACATCCAAATTAGACCTTGATAGCAATATTGAGCCCTAATATTTAGGACTTTGGTTTCTTGAAATAGTAATTGAGTAGGGAACCTTTTATCTTTTCTGTGTATTATTTTTAATAATGAATTCTGCATGACTTGTAGAGGGTGCAACGTCGTGTTGTATGTTCCTCCCCACACTATAATACAGTAGCGTATTACGCTTTCAGCCAGAGAGGTGTATACGAGAGATAGGTTTTTCCGTGAGAGAATATCTCTAAGCATATAAAATTTGTACATGAGAACTGTCTCAGTCTTTTCATGACATGTGTAATGTGTTCATCCCATCGTATATGTTGGTCAATAGTAACTCCCAAATATTTAATCGAGGAATTTCTTTCTATCGTTGCGCAGTTACATGTGTATCTATCATTGCAGAGTGGTGTGTGTATTTTTAAGGTATCATTTGGAGGTGTGTCTCTGGTATTCAGAGAGAATGTCATGAATTTAGTTTTGTTTATGTTCAAACTTAGTAGGTTATGATTCAACCAGGTGAGAATTTTTCTAAGATCGTTTTCTGCAGTTATGTAGACGTCATTCCAGGTTTCATCTCTGAATATCAGCGCGGTGTCATCCGCATAACATATAATATGTCCACGAAAGCCATTGATTTGAGATATACTATTTATACAAATCAGGAATAGAATTGGGCCTAATACCGTGCCCTGAGGCACACCCACTGATATATGTGCTGTGTTACTGAGTTGTTCCCCTATCTTAACTTTTTGTGTCCTCTGTGACAGATAATTTCTCATCAATTCCAGACTGATCCCTCTTATTCCATACCCAGAAAGTTTGTTCAACAAGACGTCATGTGACACGGTGTCAAACGCCTTTGCCAAATCAAGGAAAACGGCCAAGCATTTGGACGAATTATCCAAAATCACTGTTGTGTGTTCTACGAAGTCTAAGACAGCCTTTTCTGTATTCGAGTTTTGGATGAATCCAAAGTGCCTGTCGGTTATAACCCGATGTTTATTTAGAAATTCAAGTATTCTTTTCTTGACAGATTGTTCAAAAATTTTTGCGAAATTATCTATCACAGATATAGGTCTGTAATTTTTCATTTCATGTCTATTCCCTGCTTTGTAAACTGGGACAACTCTCGACTCTTTCCATTGGTTGGGTAAGTTACCGTTTGTATAGCATAGATTTATTAGATGTTTAATCGGCTTCAGGATAAATGTGTGTGAGTTCTTAATAAGTTTAGTATCTATTCCATCTGGCCCTGGTGCACAATTGTTTTTTAATTTAGCTATATGTTGGATTATCTAATTCTCATCAATGGGTACAAGGAAAAGCGAAGGCGCAATTGAGGGCTTCATTAGAAAATTGTCGGGGAGATCAGATTTATCAATTTTACTTGCCATGTCAAGGCCTATTTTTGTGAAATAGTTATTAAAATAATCACTTTTTGTTTTATTTTCAGTTATGGGGTGCCCATTTTCTCCAGTAATAGTGGTGTTTTGTATCTGATTTTTATTTGAGTTAGTGTTGGATATTTCGTTTATAATTTTCCATGTTTGTTTACAATCTCCGTTTAATTCATCTAGTTTATTTTTATAATATTGGTTTTTTGTCGTTCTAATCAATTTATTTACTATATTTCGGTAATTTTTGTACTGTTGCTCAAGTTCATGAGAATAATTTTTAATTAGTTTCTTTTTTAGGTAGTCCCTTGTTTTTATTGAGTTGATTAGTCCTTCAGTCATCCAAGGTTTTAATTTTTGTTTTTTATTATTTTTCACTAATATAATTTTAGTTGCTTCCTTGGCATGCTTTAATAAATTTTTGATAAAAAGGTCATAGCATTTCTGTGTTTCCCTACATATTGAGACATCATTCCATGTTTCTTTTTCCAAGATTAATTTTAGTTTATCAAAGTTTATCCTTTCGAACTGTTTTGAATTTCTAGGTGTTTGTTTTGTTATTGCTGGTACGGTGATATCTACGAAAGTAGTGTAATGGTCCGTAATGCTACTATGGACAACTGCAGGTTTGCAGTTCATTTAATTTTTTATGAGATTGCTTTTTCTAATGAATATGTGATCTCTTAGTGTAGTCGATTCCCTGCATACTCTTGTAGGTACATTAATGTAGGATAAAAACCCATTTTCGGACATGATGTTCTGATAGTGATTTGTATTATTGGATGTTAAATCAAGTAAATTTATATTTACGTCTCCAAGGAACAACTCAAGATGTTCCTTATTCACGGTAGAAAAATAATCCTCTAGGTCACTTAGATAGGTTTGAGTGTCAATTGAGGGAGGTTTATAGGTAGCCGTGATACCAATTTTGCTATTGTTTCTTGAGTTGTTTGCTAGAGTTGTTATTCTCAGTAGTTTTGTTTCCGTTAGGTGGATTATATCAGTATCAGTTGTCATGGAGTTTTTTATGAAAACTATCAGACCATCATTTTGGTTTATTTGGGAGTCATTGTAGTGTATAGTAAAATTTGGAATATTAAAATCACTTACCGCCTCTATCCTCCAGGTTTCTGATAAGATGATTATATCTATATTGCCAATAACCTCATGTAGATAGACAACTAGTTCATCGAAATTTTTTCTTTAGCTTCGGATATTGAAATGAATCACCTTTATACTACTTGTCGCTCCGACCTCGTATTCCCCAATACATTCTTGTAAGCTCCTATGTTCATTCGGTTTTTCTCATAATTTAAAAACCCTCAGATTAGATATCCTCTCAGTTTGTTCCACCCGGTCAAATCTGTTTTCGAGTGATGCCTTATCAGATTCCATTTTTATCATCCTAGCAATTAGTGTGGAGTTTTTGTCGTCGTACTCTTTTTGCATGTTCAGTTTTTTGTGGTGTAGATCTTCCACTGTTTCTTCCAATTTAGACACTTTTTCTTCGACTGTTTTTATTATGGCTTGCGATATGTTTTTCAACATAGTTTGTATGAATGTTTCACTGGCAAGGCACGTATTTATTGTATGACTGACTGATGCTTCAATTTCGTCCTTTGTTTCTCTAGTAATAACCATTTTTCGGCTTGTTGAAATTTTGTTTATTGACTGCGATTTGATACGGGATCTAAAATATGTGGTTAGCGAATTGGAACTTATTTGTTGGGTGTATTCACTTGATATTTGAAACGAATTTCGGGGAGCTCGAGTATCGCACGTCTACTCACTATCACTCATCGAACACGATCGAACCAATCACTGCCCAATCAAATTAATTGATACCTACTTTTATGAACACTTCGCGCGACAATCTTTTTAGAAACAATCCGACAAGAAATAATTAAATCATTGTCAGCGATGGCTCAAACTTCCGGATTCACCCGCAAGGGTGGCTGGGTGTCCTCTTCGGCTGCCATTCAACGGTCAGCTCAGAACTGGCAGGGTATGAAAAACAGCTTGCCACATATTGTAAATAAAAATTTGCAGAATCTTCCTTATTTTAAATGGAATACCCTGTATATTATCGATCCATAAGAAGCGCCAACAAAGGCTCTACAAATGTCATCGACTATTCCCTATGGTTAAGTTTACTAATTTTTCTTAAAACAGCTATTTTTGTCGAAAAATGGCAAGTATTCATATTTATCCGCTATAATCTCAATGAACGACTTTTTTCAAAGCAAAATCCATTTGACGACTGACAGAATATACAAAAGATATCTTGTTTCAATTATGTACATTATAAGGTGTCCTATAGTTTTTCCTAAAATTTATTTTTTTACAAAAATGACAATTATTTCTATTTTATCGCCATAATATCAATGATTTTTTTACTGTGATATCCATATTTGACGGCTGTGATCGAGATTAGGTTATGTTTGTAACACATTTATTACCTGTTGCTAGATAAACAAGTTGTGAATTACACCACAAAATGTACGTTCTTGAATATTTACAATAATTTCAATAATCTCGAAATTTGTGCCATATTCTTTGGGTCTAAAACAACCTTTCAGCGAATAAAATATTTATTGGAAATCAAGTAGTCTGGCAAATGACAGATCAAAATATGAAGTTGAAGTTGAACTTTCGATATAATTTCAGAATGTTGTTTTCAAAAAGTGATTTGATTGATATGATTTTCATATTTGGTGAATCAGACAGGAATTGTTAATTGGCAAGTAGAATTTATTCTCAACGGTATCTAGATAGAAGGCATCCAGATGAAAGATCTTTCCGAAAGGTCCTGACACGATTTGTTGAAACTGGAAGTATCAATTATTCTAAACATGAGCGCATCAAGCCAGCTACTAATGAAGATAATAAATTGCAAGTTCTTCTTGCTGTTGAAGAAGATCCTTGTAGGAGTCAAGGACAAATTGGTGAAATAGTGGATATAAGTGAGAGATCAGTGCAACGAATTTTGAAGTAACATCGCATTCATCCATACCACGTTCAATTACATCAAGAACTACTGTATGCCGATTTCGAGAAAGTAGTGAAATTTTGCAATTGGGCTATGGGAGACATTCGTCGAAACGAATATTTTTTCAATAACATTTTATGGCCGTATGAATCGACACTCCATAAAAATGGATATGTGAATCGACATAATTACCATTATTCGATAGAAAATCCCCACTCATTGAGACAGGTGTATTATCAACAAAGATGGTCGATAAATGTCTGGGAAGGCATCATTGGGGAATATGTAATTGGTCCATACTTTTTTGAGGGACATCTGAATGGAACAATGTATCTCAATTTCTTACGAAATGATTCACCAGGTTTGTTAGAAGATATTCCTCTTGACCTTCGCAATAGATTGTGGTTACAACATGATGTCGCTCCTGCTCACTATTCGGCAGAAGTGAGAGATAATTTAAATGAAGTATTTCCCAATAAATGAATAGGACGGAATGGGACTGTCAGGTGGCCCGCTAGATCACCAGATTTAACAAAACTGGATTTTTTCTCATGGGGATACATAAAAAATATGGTTTTCGTCGAGCCACCAACTGCTTCCGAAAATATGTGACTTAGAATAACGAATGCTTTTCACAGCAGCTGTCTTGCGCAGGGTAGAACAGTCATTCAAACATAGATTTCAGCTCTGCATTCAAGAAAATGGAAGACATATTTTATAAAAGTCTCATTATCAACCTTCATTAAACTTTCCCAATCCCTTCTGTAGTTTGCCAGTTGACAACGTAAATATCTAGAACTTAAGCTCTGACTTTAATTCATGAATATACACCATAACATGAAAAAAAAATTATTAGTAATATTCATAATGTTTTTTTATTTAATCATGTTTGGTTTGATATTGCACGATTTATGTGTAAAATTCTGCATCCAATGAAAAAATTCGTTTCCATAAAAAAAATTTTTTCATAAAAAAATATTTGTTTGGACACCTTGTAATGTACATAATTGAAACTAGATATCGTATATTCTTATTAGTCGTCAAATGGATTTCGCATTGGAAAAACTCGTTCATTCAGATTATAGCGAAGAAATATGAATACTTGCAATTTTTCGAAAAACTAGTAAATTTAACCATAGGGAATACTTGATGACATTTGTAGAGCCTTTGTTGGCGCTTCTTATGGATCGATAATATACAGGGTATTCCATTTAAAATAAGGAAGATTCTGCAAATTTTTATTTACAATATGTGGCAAGCTGTTTTTCATACCCTGTATATCACAGGTCGATTTCAGATATATCGTTTGAGAGAGTTACCAATGTAGAATATTTGACCAAAAAAAATTTCAATTGGACTTGGCACAACTTTATGGTTTCAAATATTCTGAGTGACAAATATTGGAAAAAAAACCTATAATGCTAGAAATCTCGAAAACCGTCAACATTTTCGAAGTGAAGATATTTATAAAGTATCTTTTATTTTCTATGTAGAAACCGGAAAAGCGATAACAAATATAGGTTGCCATTTAAAAAAACACAATTGGTAGCAGCCCAGAAAAAATTGAACCGTGTGACCGACAATTTTGTTATTTTGTCGAGCTCGAGCAATAAGGTAATGTTATAGAAATATAGATTCCTATCTGTTTCCTAAATAGAGATATGGAACACCGCGCCACTGTTGCAGGACCCTGATATTGAAAAGAATAGTTGACAGTTACTAGATCTCTGGAATTGTATCGATTTCTTCAGAGACTAGGCAACACACTCATCCTCACGCTGAAGTACATTCTCAAATTTTATTTGCTCACTACTCGGCGTTCAACTACCCCGCATAAAGTGCGATGAAACCTCATTTTCAGCATATTCAAATAAAGTTTCAATTTTATAACGCAACAAACCACTTCTAAGGAGGTCGTTATCCAGTTAGTCTCGTGTATCTATCGAGTACTTTTACGAGAGCTATTCTCGCCTTAGAGATAATTTTTCTTGTCGTAAATTATCCTGATTAGTGGATAGTACGAGAAAATAGCCGATAAAAAGCCAAAAATATTTTTTTTCCAAGATCATTATTTTTGTGGGATAGTGATAGAGGGACAGGAGGGGCAGATGGAAAAAATGCCAAAGCTCCAGTTGCGACAATTGATCGTAATTTGAAAAATTAAGATGCGAAGGTACGAGTAGTACTCCAGTCATTATTGACGGGATTCTTTATTTTAATACTGATACATTTATTCTCAAAAAATGCATTTTATGGCAAGTGTGCGAGCGATAGTAAAACAGGATGAAATAAAGCCTAAGGGATGCACACATTTTAACGTGACTCATGATTCTCATTGCATTGTATTCGTGAAGTAGTGGGGAGCTGAGAGGCATAAGTCAGCCAACTCTGGGGCGTAAAGTTAGTATTTTTTTTGTCACAAACGTTATTCTGGCAGACATGAAGAATTACAGTGTTATAGATTGTAAAAACAAATACGAACAACTGTTTTATTGAAAATCTTGAAAAATTTACTTTTTTCCATCAGTGCTTAAAATATTTTCTTGGAATATGCAAATAGGTATAAGCCATCATGGATGAAACATATCTAGAATTTTCCGGAGAACCCAAAAATGCCATAATATACTGGGTGTCCCATTAGAAAAAAACAAAGTTTATATCATAACTTTTCAATGCGACGTGCAATTGTTTCCTATTCACATTTCCTGGCGGTTCAGAAAAAAAGCTACAACTTTCCTACTCCAACCATTTTTCTAGCTCTTCAAATAAGGAGGATTTATATTGGTCCAAATATAACCAATAACCCTGTAGAGTTGGTCAAATATATTTCGTACCAGCTTAGTGACTGTTGATATGATCAGCCCCTAACAACAGAAAACGCTTAAGCATGCTCTGTTATTTCCTGTTCCAGGTACTTACAATAAAATAATAAATTTACAATCACCTACCTGATTACCTTTTCCTTACTTCAAAAGTTTGTTTTAACAAAAAATATTAGATATAAATCTGTTACTGCCATAAGAGATAACAATATGGTCGGATTTGTTTTTCTAAGAAAACGATTATAAGCTTGGGTAGAGGCACAGGTAGTTCACCTACCTGTGCCTTGGCTAGTGTTTTTGAATTTGTTGCTGAGAAACGGATTAATAAAAGTGCGCTTTCTAAAAATAAGAACATTATTATTCTCAATGTGTTCAACGCTATTCGCCACCAAAACTCAACATTCCGAGTTGAAATGTATTCGAATGTGACTGGAGTCGGACAGTCAACAATATAGCGACTTGTGCACGAGGATAAATGCGGCCCCATCAGGTCACCAAAGAGAAGTACAGGAAGAAAATAAACTGTAATAAATGAAGATGAAAAGACTGTCATCGGAAGAATCATACACTCGTTTTACTTAAAAAAAGAAATATCTACCTTGAACAAAATAATGTCTGAAATGAAGAGGGATGATTTAATTCCACCCATGGGTAGGAAGGAAGTGTGGAGAACTTTGAAAGAAATGAATTTTCGTTATGAAAAAATTCAAAACAGAAAATCACTTTTAATAGAGCAAGAAGACATCATCTGCTGGCGACGACGATATTTGAGGGCAATTTCGAAAAGAAAAGGAAAATATCTATTATATGGACGGAACTTGGTTAAATGAAGGATATACCGTTGGTAAAATATGGCAGGATAAAAATGTAAAATGCGCGAGGCAAGCTTTCATGGAAGGATGGTCCACTGGAATAAAAGTATCCTTGGGAAAAGGTAAAAGATCAATAATTACTCACATTGGCAGCAAAAATGGATTTGTCTATGGTGGCTCACTAGCATTTGAATCAAAACCTACTGGATACTATCATGAGGATGTTCTTGAAGAATACTTCCAGCAAATGCTAGATCTTATTCCTCCTGGGTCCAGGAAATCAAGAAAGAGATATCAGAGCTGAAAACCACCATCAGTGCTGATTTCGTGACACTCAAGGCCAGAATTGAATGCTTGGAGGGCGAGAATGAAACTTTGAAACAGCGCCTCCTCGAAACTGAAAGAAGTTAGAAGATCAAAAAAGTTTATTATTATAATCCATTGATTATCTGCTGAAGAAAATAACACTTCATCTGATCTGGAGAAATTCATCAACAAGGAATTGAGTATTGTTTGACACAATCACGACTTCTGCTTCCAGGATACGAAAAATAAGGGTGACATACCAAGATCAATCATAGCAGAAGTATCTTCCTTTACTTTGAAAATCCAAATACTCACCTCTTCTCGAAACAAGAACGCCAACCTGAAACAACTAGGTGTGCTGTTTTCTCAAGACTATATGCCAAAGAAGATTATTTGAAGCGTAAATATATGTACGAACAACTTAAACTGGCCAAAGTCGCTGACCCTAATGCCAAAATTGTCAATAATAAATTATTGATCGATGGTACATCTTACTCCTATGAACAATTACTCAAAGAAGACAAGCTTGAACAGGTAAACGGATCGGTTGCTGACATCTATAGTTAAAAACCAGAAGAGCGAAAGAGGAAGTTGGAAAACTCGCCTGCCAGCAGCTTCCTTGAAAATCCAAGAACAAGACTCCGTTCTCAATCCATACGTCCAACTTAACTTGTATTTGCAGGTACCTCCTACTCATGTATAAACTTTTTTTCGTTCCTTTTTCCTGTTCTCATTTTTTTTCGTATTGTGATCTCAATGTTGTTATACTTACATTAAATGCTTACTAGTATGATAATCAAGATTTGCCATATCAACTCGCGATCGCTAGTAGCACATTTCCAGCAATTTGAAGATTGTGTCTGTCTGAAGTTTGATATAATACTGAATCATGGCTCTCTGCAGAAATACCAGACGACCTGATTGCACTTTTATTGTACAGAAGAGATTTCCGTAAAAAATGTCAAATACGCACTGTTAATTACCGTCCACCCAAGCAATATATAAACGAATTTATAAATGATTTTCAAAGCTCTCTGAGTATGATTGCTCCCAAATACGATCACCTATTATGTGCCGGGGACTCCAATCTAGACATCTTGGATGTAGGAAGTAATGCTACTATTCTTTTGAGCAATACCATATCAAGAATTTAATACTTGAACCAACTAGACTCGGCCAAACCAGCGCCAAAGCCATCGGTTTAATTTTATGCACTGAATTTATCCTTGTCAACAACGTACTGGTCAGTGATGCCTCTGACATCTCTGATCACTGCTTTGTAACCTGTTTGATCTGTTCTGGCGACGTCTCCTCTGAAACGAATCTACGTACATTTATCGATTTAAATTTGTTTCATCATGACTCTTTTACAATTGATCTGATTCACACTGATTTCTCCCCAATCTACCACCTTAAAAATATTGACTCTAAAGTAGAATGCTCCAATAATACACTCATAGCCTTATTTGACTATCATGCACTTCTTAGAACTGTTAAAGTAACCAGGCCAGCAGCACCTTGGATTACTGATATAATCAAAGAGAAGTGTAGACACGTGTTTCGGGCTCTGGGCCCTCCTCCTATTATATATAAATATACTTCTTGTTTTTGGAAAAAAATATGGTTGACGTTGTGTCACTTGTCATTGAGTAGAAAAATCATAAAAGCCGACGTTTCGGATCTGTACGAATCATCAAAAAGTTGATAAAAATGGTGATAGGAGAAAACTAATGCTTTATTCGGATTGCCTGCGTCGAGGAGATTCCATATAATGGCTACTTCCGGTTTCACTTCCGGTCTCTCCGATTTCGATAATTTTGGTATCAATGGATTTGTCTCGATGTCAAGATACATAATTAAACATTTTCCGATGCCGAAAGGGCTCAGGAAGCTAACTTCGTTATGGAGTGAGCTACAGTAGAGTGTGGGTAGTTTATCAAGACAACTTCAACTGGATAACATGGAAATGAAAAGGCTGAGTATGTAGCATGCACGAAACCGGGAATTGAACCGGGAACCTTGAAATTACGAGTAAAACACTCTTCCACCTGAGCTATTTCGAATAATGAACGCTATGTATACACCTATATTTGAGGTTTAGTACCAGGGAGTATCAGGGAGTACAGGAAGTTACAAGGAGTACGGGAAGTTACAGGGAATACGGGAAGTTACAGGGAGTACAGCGAGTTTTACAGGAAGTACGGGGAGTTACAATGAGAACGGGGAGTTACAGGGAGTACGGGAGTAACAGGGGTACGGGAGTTACAGGGAGTACGGGGAGTTACAGGGAGTACAGGGAGTTACAGGGATACGGGGAGTTACAGGGAGTACGAGGAGTTACTGGGAGTATGGGGAGTTACAGGGAGTACAGGGAGTTACAGGGCGTACTGGGAATTAAAGAGAGTACGGGGAATTACAGAGAGTACGGGGAGTTACAGATAGAACGGGGAGTTACAGGGAGTATAGGGAGTACGGGGAGTTTCTGGGAGTACGGGGAGTTATAGGGAGTACGAGGAGTAACAAGGAGTACAGGGAGTTCTAGGGAATACAGAGAAAATTGGAATTACTGAGAACAGTGAAATATTCTTAGGGTAATCTGAACAACTAGTAAAAATATATCTTCAGCTCATAAATGTAATCCTGCATGCAGAGATCTGTGTTACTGACCATATTACTTGTCGGTAATTATCTGAAATATTCATTCTGCTCACGTTTGTTTTACAGCGTTGCCAGAATGGGCTTAAAGTTTTGTATTTGCAAACGTATTCAAAGCTATTTTTGATTCAAGGATTTTTACTGTGACATCATCACGCTATCGTCTCTGTCACTCAACTTTATATCAGTTTTTTCTAAGCATAAGTTAAGTATTTGTTTTGTTTGTTTCATCCTTTTTTTCAGTGCTCACATGTATATACTCATATAATTAACAATCAATTTCATTTATGCGAGATTGGAACTACTATAAAGATCCCAGGAACCTAACTAAACATGCAATAGTTCGCGAAAAAAGGGCGTACATCCAATTCAGAACGGGAAGTTGTGGAAATGACAGTAAGTCACTATCGTTTTCAAACAGTCAAACTCGATAACCAACAGATGATTTCGTACACATCAAAATGGGGTACCACAAGGATCAATTTTAGGCCCGTTGCTCTCAATTTTGTACACTATTGATTTACCCAGAACTTTACATCATTCCAGTAGTCATTTTTATGCAGACAATGTTCAACTATATCTTCCCTCAACCGAAAGTAACTTAGTCCTTTCGGTTCAGCATATGAATGATCTGACTGCTATAGTCGACATGTCGAGCAAACTGTGTCTTTCTATCAATCCTTCAAAATCAAATGCCATACTGTTTAGCAGGAACAAAGACGTCCGAATTATGTGTTTACCACATATCAACCTCCGACTCAATAACGAACTCATTCCAAACAGACTACAATTGGTACAAAATTCATGTGTCCGTCTTATCTGTGGTTTAAGGAAACGAAATAATATATCAACTCCTTTGAGAGAGCTGGGTTGGCTGAGTGTTCAAAAACGCATCTTTCTGCATTCATCTGTGCTGTATCATAAAATCATCCTCGAGAAGAAGCCACCATACTTATTTGAAAAAATATCGTTCCGAACAGACGTCCACAACATCAATATCAGATTCAAGTCCAAATTGACACCTCCTTTGCATAAAACCTCTCTCATCAGTCTTCATTTTCCTACATGATATCACGGCTATACAACCAGATGATCTAAAAAATACTTCTATTGGACTCTTCAAGAAAAAAATGAGAAAACTTCTGTTGATGGATGATATACTCTTTTAAGTATTCCCGCTGTATATCTACACTTTTAAATAAAATAATTATCCCCATTCTACGTGATCCGACATACTAACATATCATTTCTTACTTCTTTTTTGTGTCTTACACATTATTATTGCTAGATATTGTTATTCAGCTTTCTTCTTTCTTTTTTATTCTCCATTAGCATATTAGAATATTGGTTGAGTGTACTCTGCCCTCTGATAGTAGTAGGAATCACATTTCATTTACGAATTATGTCTCATTTACTATCAATAAAAACGATTATTATTATTATTATAGTCATGGATAATATCAGTTTCCAGTCAAGAAAATCCGAAAAAATACCAACGTCTTCTTGCAAAAAAATTACATTGGCTTACTTTTCACAAAGATATGCTGAAAAGGAGCTAATGTAGATTGTAAAGTTGAATAAACCTCTTTGTACGAAATTTGATGTCGACAAAATCGCTTAAACCCCATAGAAGTGGTGTGGGCGCAAGTAAAGGGTTTGTAGCAAGACATAACACTACTTTGGAAATAAGAGACGTTAAAAACCTTCTGCAAGTGCATCGAACATGTGATTGGAATAGAAGAAACAATGTGGAAAGCTGATAATATGCTAGAAAACACTGGCTAAAGTTTAAAAATTAAGTTGTTGTATTGCAAATAGTAGATTTTTCATAAATAATAATATTTATTACAATTTATATATCTTCATATTATTATTACTTTTATATAAGTTTTTATCTACTCAATATTAGAATAATTGATATCTCAATTATGTGTCTATCTCTATAATATATAATTATTAATATACTTAATATTCTAATAAACTACCTGTAGTTACGCCGCTTCACATACATTTCATTCACAAAACTCCTCTTACTATTGTTATGCAAATTATGTAACCTTAAATTTAGGACCGATTCGGGGTGTGTAACAAAAAATTAACAAATAATAGATAAACGATATTATAACAAAATTGAATGGAGATTGGCACAAACAACAAGAAGTTTATGGAAAATGGAGAGGGATGAGCCAATAGCTGGCCAAACACACTGAGATTGATCCGCCGGTTTGGAACGGCGCGGTTCAAACTGGCAGATTTATCTTTTATTTAGTGGATATTTGCCATGCGCCAAACGTAGGCGGCACAAACTTGTCTGTCATCCAGGCCGCTGGGGAAAACTGCTGTCGTCAACTAATGGTGGATTTATGCAGCACCAATTAACAATTATCAAGTAACAATTATCAATTAACAATTAGCAATTATAAGTTCAACCATCATCCTACAATGGCCGTGTTTATGCAGACAAGTAACAATTATCAATTGACAATTAACAAGTAGAAAGTTGGCCAACTTTTAACTTCTTACTTTAATTGAACCAAATTTTCTTCTAGTGCGCAACTAGTACGCAGATGACCGTGGATTGGTACGTGCGATGATGAAAGATAACCCAACCTTCACTGAATAAAATATTCTGGTTTGTTTTTGTTGTGGGTTGTGGCGTCTTTTGGAATTTTATTTGTTTGTGAAAATATACTGTAAAAATGGAAATTGATGATGCCATTTTGATCGACCTCGTTCGGCAATTTCACGTGTTGTATGGACTTGTGCGCATGCTTACTTTTCTTCCCTAATTGTTAATTGAATGTGCATAAATGCCATCATTTTCGTTACTTGTTAATTGCTAATTGTTAATTGATAATTGTTACTTGATAATTGTTAATTGGTGTTGCATAAATCCACCATAACATGCGGTTTTGATTTAATTACGACACATATTTCTGGAATTATATATCCCAGTGCCTGTGCAGATATTCCCACAGAATATTTCAAATCTTCATACGATCTTCCTGTGGCCAGAAAACGGAAAGTAGCCGTTAAGCATTCCATGGGAGTATTTTGTTTTGTAAGGGCAGCTCTTACTAAACTAAACAGGTCGTATGTACATCCATCCTCAAATAATTTTTGAAGTTCTCAGGGTCATTTTTTCTTAGCTCTTTTGATAGTCGAATATGAGTAAATTGTTTTTTCTTAAGTAAATAACCTTCAACTCATTCAGAGCGTTGCTTTCTCAAACCAGTATTTGCCATCATCATCTGCATATAAATCATTGCACACGCGAGAGCTCGCTTTTTTCTATGGCGGAACATTTTTATGTCACTTCACACTATAAAACTTTTGTCAAGTCGAAATTCCACAGATACGGTTAGATCTCCGGGTCAATCTGCAGTTTTGCGGACATTAACACGAGGTATTGCCTGTGGTGGATCATTCTGTAAGATTTAACCGCGGATTTGTATTCTGCGTTAGTGGTTGACAACGGTTTCAATACATGGCAGATAAAACCGGCAGACTTATCCGTGGCAGTTAAAACCGAGAGATCGAACTCTGTGTGTATGGCCAGCTATTGGTAAGAGTCACCGTTAGAATCATCTAGGAATTTCAACAAAAGACAGTACAATACTTCTAATTGTTCTTCAATAACTTCTGTATGAAATTCAAATATTTTTTCACTGTATAGAGGTCAGTTTCTTCACCATTGAAGTAGTATCATTTTCTGTAGTGAGAGCAATATCAGTTTCTTGTGAAATTGAATTGAACTCAGAATGTACAATTTCAACTGAGTCAATGACTTCCACTATGTGGGAATGGGTACACTTCGCACCATGGTCACTATTTTTCTAAATCACAACAAATTGTTAATGTTTGACAGATTTTCCTGGACTAAAACATTTCACCCCTGGTTGCTGGACTGCATTTTATTATAATGTGTGTGGAGGAAGGCCTGGTTCAGTAAATGCAATTAGTATCGTATTAAGTCCCTATCAATAGATAAACGGTATGTCCATTAAAACTCGTAGAGTAGATTCACTGAATATTCGAGCTTGTTTTATTTTCTAGCGCTAACGTCACTACTTGAAATTACTCAGTAGATGAGCACCTTTACTAAGTATTTTTCAATAATGGAATGGCAAGGTGGCGAAGTATTTTAATATCCCTACAACTTTGTAATATCCAGATGAATAAAATAGCATATCAGTGGGTTTTTCCACCAGTACAATAATCCGGTCGTTTTAGACGAAAAAAAGGTTTGGTGAGTGCGATTTTCGAAGGGCCTCGATAGAGATCAATTCAGGGAAAAACGTCTGATTTAACATAGGTACGTCGACTTCACTCTGCATGCATATTTCTGTAGGGTTTAGCTAGCCCAATTCCCAATGTATTTTATATGATGGTACTTTATTTTTGTTATGTTCAGTTGACGTTCCAGGGGCCCATAATATAATTCAGCAGTGATGTTATAATTTTTTATTTTTGCGTGGTACCAGTTATATTTATCCCAGACAGCACATAAACATTCAATGGACGTCCATTGTATGAACATCTCTGGATATTTGGACCTCCATATGAATACCATCGATGGATGTAAACATACAATGGACGATGTAAAGTTCACACTTTTGGATATCAATAGGACGTCCATCTGTGGACCTTATTTAACAAACTGCATATCCAATGGACTTCCAATGGACTCCCAATGGACGTCCAACAAATATCTAGATTACGTCAATTTTTATACGTCCAGAGGACGTTGTTCGTCGTTTTGTTTCATGAACCTCTGGACCACAAATGGACGTTCAATGTACAGAATAAAACCAATATTACTATGGTACAATGACATTTATATTTGACCAATTGTGATTAAAATGAGATGATATATACTGTAATTTATAAATTTTCTCTTACAGTGTTAAACTGCTCATACACAATACAACTTATGTTACGAGTACAATAGGTACTTTTTGTACAATAGGTTTTATTGGGTATGTTTTATTTATTAAAAATCATATAAAAAAATTAAATCAACATCCATCTTTTTTGCTTTTGCCCTTTGTAGCCACTGAAGACAGTCTTCACTTTTTTTTGTCGAAAAAAGAATATTTAGACATTAACTTTCCCAATTTTAGTGCAAAACGCTCAAAAGAAATGAACAAAAAGACAAGTATTTTAACCCTTTCGCGCCGTCACTCAGGTATGATTTATTTTACGCTTGCGAATATTTACCTCCAGAGGAGCCTGAGCAGTTTTACTTATTTGTAATCAGTACCTTTATTACGATTGTTTATTATTTATTTTTATTCGATAATAAATAAAAACACATTTGAATAACTAGTTAGTTCTATTTTCACATTTTTACACGCAAAAAACCTAAATGGAACAAATACTGTAGAAATAATAAGTGGGTTAAATGGCACGCAAAATCGAGATATTAATAGAAATCTAAAAGGAGACAAATGTGATGTTAAAATTCTTGTTTTATCATAAATTTCAATATTAATAAGAACATTTTGCAAAATATATCCTATCAAAAATGGGATATTCTGGTTATTTTCAATGAAGTAATCGTCAAAGAAGTTTTAGAGTTTAGAATATTAGCCATGCAAGTGTATTTTATAACCAATTCTCACACAAGGAAAAGCTCTTATTTTGAGGTTATACTAGTTTCACAATTGGCAGTGTGATGAATATAGAGTTCGATAACAACTATTTTTATGAAACAAATTATGGTACAAAAAATAATACTGAGCAAGTGAGCAGTCAGAATTTTATAAAAAACAAATGTTAAACGTAAATAATATAAAAAATATGGCTTACCCTTCAACGGTAGCATAACATGACTTGGAAATGGCAGTTATTCATAAATAAATATTCAATTTTACTTACCGTAAAACACAATATGAAATATTCCTCCTACGATAGTGGTTTTTCTAAACGCTGAAAATAAAATACAAAAACAAGAACAAACTAGGTAGGTACTCCAATCTTCAATCACTCGTCTCGTTAGTCGTTAATAATAATAATAACGTTTATTCGCACAATAATTGACAAGATACATATACAAAGTAGCAAATAAACAAAAGGAATCTGCAAAGCCTAATGGCTGTGTGCAGAATAAGTAATCACTTAAATAAAATAAAAATAAAATAGTTTTAATGATTTTATGTCTACTGCAATCAATATACAAACAAAACAATACTAAACAATAATAATTGGAAAGTGAATAAAATGAATGAATAAATGATAGTGTAATCCCATAAAAGAAGCCTTGTGCATGGGAAACACTGTAACATTAATCCACACCGTGTAATCACATATCATGGTGCAGTTGCATAGTTTTTTTTTTTTGGGGAGGGGGGAGGAGTTATGAAGATGGAGTTTTTAGGACAAAAGTGGTGTTTTGGCTATTTATAAATTGGTGTATGTCTTTTCTAGGAATGGATTGGATCCATTTTTTAATTTTATTTTTGAGCATGTTGAGCGAGTTCAATCATTTGATTACATTTGGTAATTCGTTATATAATTTGGGACCAAGGTAAGTGAAACAACTCAAGCCTAGAGCTTTTTCCGGGCGAGGTACAATCATCCTTCTATCGGTGTTATGTCTGGTATTGTACACATGGTCAGTATGCTTTGAGGTATTCCTATCTTTATGTTGTTTCAATAAAATAATTCTAGTATAGAGCTGGTTGATGTCGAAAATTCGAGTTTCACTGTATAAAATATCTGTTGAGTATTGGCGAGGTTTTTTGTAAATAACTTTCAGTAGATACTTCTGTATTTTCTCCAGGTTATTCTTGAAATTAGTTGACGTTGCCCCCCAGGCTATAATACCATACGTTAGATGGTTTTCAACTAGAGCGAAGTATAATGTTTTCAGTAAATTCAGGGGTAAAGTGTTTGATAGGAATTTGAATCTGTATATCATTGGTATGAGTTTTTTCATCACATATTCAATATGTTTGTCCCATCTGAGGTGGTTATCTACGTAGATGCCAAGGTATTTTATATTTTCAGCAGATTTCACTGTTAGGTTCTCGTTGGAGTTGTTTTTTATGTGCAGCTCTTTGTATTCAGGTAAGTATCTGGAGTAAGAGGAAAAAGGTACCAATAATGTTTTTTTTTAATTAACGGTTAAAAGTTTATCATCAAGGCAGCTGAAGATGAACCCTAAATCCATCTCAGCAATCTGTTTCAGCTCTTGCCAGTTTGCAGCTTCATAAAAAATTGCTGTGTCATCTGCAAATGTTGTGATCTTTCCTCTGATGTTTAGCTGGAATATGTCGTTTAGATATATATTGAATAGGAGGGGACCTAGGATTGTGCCTTGGGGTACTCCATATTCTACTGTTTGCATAGCACTCAGCTCGTCTCCAATACGTACGCACTGTTACCTTTTTTCCAATATTTTCCATGTACTGGAGTAATTTGATGTGGTCAACAGTGTCGAACGCCTTAGCCAGGTCAACAAAGATACACATAGAAGATAGCCTATAGCATCCGATGTTGACCTATTTTCTCGGAATCCAAATTGTAAATCAGAGAGTATATGAAACCGGTTCAGATAACTATCAAGGCGCTTTTTTATAATTTTTCCGAAAACTTTCGCTAGACCAGATATTATCGATATAGGGCGGTAATTTAATGGGTCTGTGTGGCAGCCATTCTTGTAAATGGGGGTGATTACTCCCACTTTGAAGACTTCCGGAAAAATACCCTCAGTGATTGCCTTATTTATTATATAAAAAAGAGTTTTAGATATGGTGTTTTTTAAATATTTCAACGTTTCCGACCTGATACCGTCTACTCCTGGAGCTTTTTTGTCTTTCAATGTTTCAATTGTTTGAACTATTTCAGTTTCATCAGTCATCATCATAACTATAGAGTTGGGTATTCTTTCTAGTATTTGTGGTTCTTTGGATGCTCTGTTGTTTAATTTACTCTTTATATTGTCCGCCAGAATCTTACCTATACCGGAGAATTTTTTACAAAACACGTCTGCTATTTGATTTGGGTTGTTTATGATTTTTCCATCACTCTTTATTTCTTTAATTATACATCTTGGTTTTTTTTTGCCTATCATTTCATTCAAACTGTCCCATAGAGTTTTATTGTTGTTTTTGTTTTCATAAACTTTTTTCGAATAGTAATCTTTTTTTGTTTGTTTCATCAAATCATTGAGTTTATTCCTATAGCTTTTATAAATTTCAATATTTTCCTGTGTATAATGTTTCTTCATTACTTTAAATAGTTCGTATTTTTTATTTATGGATTTGATCAGACCTTGTGTTATCCATGGACTTCTTTTACATGTTTTCGAATTACATTTGATAGTGTTCGTACACTTTTCTTTAATATTTGAGACGAGTTAAACTTTAACAAAATAACCCGATGGAACAAGTAAAAAACTTTTTAACAAACAATTATCGAAGATCATTATCTATGAAAGAAGTCATCAAAACGCAGCCGTGCATCTCGCTGCCATCATTTTACGCTTCACCTAATTCAATTGCTAGTTTGTTTGGCGCCGACTCAAAATCAGTTACTTACATTAGTTTAGGAGCTCAATTATCATTTAGACTAAGAAGGTTTATTTAATTTTTTGCTTTTCAGTTGATTTTTTCGTCGGTTTAATTTTTTGTTAAAAAGTTTTTATTTTTTACTTTTCAGTTCCGTATTTCGTCGGTTTAATTTTTTGTTAAAAAGTTTTTATTTTTCAATTTTTTGTGGCTAAAATCTACCAGTTACTACCACTTGTTTTTTGATTACTTCCAAAATACTTACCTACCCACCTTACTCCAACTATTACCAGTTAAATAATATGATTATCTACTTTTACTATTTGTTGTAATATAAATTATTTTCGTTGTTCTGGTTAGTTTATTCCATTACTTTGTATATCATTCCATCCTCTCATAAAATATACTGATTTTGACGGAACAAGAATAATGTCAGTAGCGATCTGTCATTGTCAACTACGTATGTGTGTGCTAATGTTCACTAGTGAAAAATCAATTATCCCCTATTTTTCTACCCGTAAGGGTGGCTAATTCCTTTTGAAATCCAAATACATGGTATACCCTAAAAAAAATCATCCAAATCGAAAACCCAGTAAAAGTTATGCCTGATAGTATCGTTTAACGGACCAGAATTCAGAGGGTGAGTGATCAATATCCTCCATTTCCTACCCTTAGGGGTGGATTTCATCTTTTAAATCCGAATGGGACCAAATTCGAAGTACACCCTATCTACTGAAAAAAGAATTATCGGAATCGGACGCCTCAGTAAAAAGTTATGCGTGATCATACATAAAAAAATATGATGGGAAAACATAAAATATACGGGTCGAATAGAGAACCTCCTCCTTTTTGGTTTCGTCGGTTAAAAAGGCATGCAAACTCAGTTGAAAATGCGTAAATTATCAGCCAATCTAACCTGATCTGACTAACCTTGCCTAAACAGAATAACCATACAAAATTGTTAACGATATAACCACTATTCATCCAAAATTGTTAATAACTTCTGTTACCAATTTTGCCAAACAAATTTGGTACAAAATAGGACGTCCATTAGTCGTCCCACTTGGATGTCCTATATATATATTCTACAAAGTACGTCCATTGGACGTCCTTTTTTGTCTATGGACGTTTGGACATAAATAGACGTCCAATGGACGAAGTGTGCTATCTGGGATATATATATATATATATAGGTATATATATATATATAGGTATATATATATATATATATATATATATATATATATATTAGGTATATATATATATTAAACTAGGATATTGGAGTAAGCAGCAGAGAAAAAGTAAACCCTTTAAGGTTTATCCAAGCTTTCGGAAATGTTCATTTCCATCATCAGGGGGCTATAATAGATAGAAAAACCAACAGTAATACATATTTAAGTGCGAAACATGCTACTTACAACTTTGTTGAGGTTGGTTCCGATGATGTTAAACATATTCATCAAGGAATAAAACGAATAAAACTAAGTTCAAAGTTACTACAACCACATTAACTTGATTTGTTGAATATTTTTGAAAAAAAAATTCTCCATTTTGTTGTCTAGAGAATATAATTATTTTACAAAAAAAATATTTCTTAAATTTTTTTTTTATTTATAATTTTTTTACATTGTCCACATTATTCAAATAATTAGTTGATACATTTTTTTCTTCGAAAATAATTGGCATTTCTCAATAAAATAACAAAAAATAAAGAAATATATATGAAAAATGTAATTGTTTATTGAGTTAACAATTTGTTATAAACAAATTTCAAATCTCATATTTTTTTCTGAAACTACCAAAAATAACAAAAACAACCATATGCAACAAAATGTCGAAAAACATTTTTTGAACTTAAAAAAAAAAAAAATTCGAGACTTTGTTGCATATGGTCGTTTTTGTAATTTGAAGTAGTTTCAGAAAAAAAATTAATTGAGATTTGAAATTTGTTTATAGCAAATTGTTAACTTAATTAATAAACAATTAAATTTTTAATATATTTTTATTTTTTGTTATTCTATTGAGGAATGCCAATTATTATTTTTAGAGAAAAAAAATGTTATTCAAATAATGGAACTATGAAAAAACGATTAAAAACAATAAGATAATAAATTCAGAAACAAATTTTTTCTTCAAAGTAATTAAATTATCTAGACAACAAAATGGCAAAATTGACAAAAATATTCAACTAATCAATTTGTTTATAAACAATTTAGAAACAAATGTCCCAAATGATTTTTTTCGAATGTTATTTAATGCCTTCGTTTGATTCAAAAATAGCAATAGCGAAATAAATGGATAAAAAAAATTTACAATATTTTTTTAATTTTTCATTTTTTGTTAACTTCAAAAAATTATAATAAACAAAATAAATAACTTTTAAAAACGTTTATGACGTGATCTTGTTGAGTATACAGTGCTTCTCAAATGTCCTCTCCCCCCCTCTTATTTTTGGAACGATTATACATAAACAAATGAAATTTGGAAACTGAATATTAAAGGTTGTAAACTTCCCTACTAGTGATGATAGATGACGAAATCGTCAAAGATGACGTCACAGGGCCATTGTGACCAATAATTTTGAATGGAACCCTACGGCAAGCGACACCTCTTTTAAAAGGTATCGAAAAAACCTATTCAATGATACTAATTTTGTTTGTGTTTATAGCAGTTTTGATGGCTCATTAGTAAACATTAAAATTTAAATTCCATTCAGTATGATATCAATTACAGATTTAAGAATCAGTATCTACTCAAAGAAATTGCTCGAAGTGACCTCCATTTACTTCCTGACAGTGAAATATCCTATTTTTAAACTCTTCTCGTACTTTTGCAAATGTGTCTGCGGAAACAGCCTCACATTCTGCAACAATACGTTGTTTAAAAACGTCAATATTTTCAGGTTCAGTGGCGTAAACCTTCGATCCCAGGTACCCCCACAGAAAAAAATCCAAAGGTTTGAGGTCCGGTGATTGAGCTGGCCATTACGTTGAACCTCTTCGTCCAATCCATCTACCACGATACTCCTCATCCAAATACCGTCTTACTGCACCGTAATAGTGTGGAGGAGCACCATCCTGTTGGAATGTTATTTCCAAATTGCCGAATCCATCTGGATTATCTTCCAAAATTTCAAGGATTAACGGTTCTATTGCGTTTTGCAACAGCTCCAGATAAACCTCACCAGTTAAATAAGTATTTAAAAAAAGAGGTCCAACGATGTGGTTTCCCAGGATACCTGCCCAAACATTCACCTTCTGAGGAAATTGGGTATGTGTTTCACGAAACAGGTGAGGATTTGCGTCACTCCAATACCTCACATTCTTTGTATTTACATTTCCATTCGAAGAAGCTTCCTTAAATAAGTCCTCGAAACGGGGCGATCGGGAAACCTCTCATTAAAAATGCGTTCTGCTGCATGAATGATTTGTCCAGTTTCACCAAGAATTAGGATCGCTGCTACTTTATCACCTAAAGCACGTACCATTTCGCTTCTTGAAGCACTTAAACGTTCGGCTCACAACAATTTAACAAATTATTGAAAGGTACAAAAATATTAAAAGTACCAAAAGCTGCTAAAACAGTTGAACGTTCGATCAACAATACACACATTATTAAATGTACAAAAATTTGGACAATTACAAAAACTTCGAATTAGGGAGACTAACAGAAACGTCAGCTTATTTGACAACTATCCAGAGGCGGAGCTTGAATTTGGAATTTTAGTATTAACTGATTCAATTCATCACAGCTTTGCGTTTTTTAAAAGCGAGTTGCCAAAACTGCCATAAACACAAACAAAATTAGTATCATTGAATAGGTTTTTTCGATACCTTTTAAAAGAGGTGTCGCTTGCCGTAGGGTTCCATTTTAAATTATTGGCCACAATGGCCATGTGACGTCATCTTTGACGATTTCGTCATCTATCATCACTAGTAGGGAAGTTTACAACCTTTAATATTCAGTTTCCCAATTTCACTTGTTTATGTATGATCGTTCCAAAAATAAGAGGGGGGGAGGGGACTTTTGAGAAGCACTGTATATATAAGAAGGGCTCCAAGAGACTAATCATTTTAAGAGCTATTATTCAAACATTTATGCCGTTTTTCATGAAAACTGAGGTCCGAGAAGTAAGGACTAATTAACAAATGCGTAACTTGTTGAAAAATAAACTTATTCTTTTTTCTAATGGGACCTTGTTCTTTCAAGTGTTGAAAACACACCATAATTCATTAGAAATTTTAAATTGATATTTAATACTATTTGTGGTTTACTCTCTTTAGAGACGGCGTGCGCATGCCGTAGGGTCGCGCGGAGCCATATTTTCAGCGTTAAATTAAAATAATAAATAATGGAGATAGAGTTCTAGTAGATGGGACTTTTTCATTGGAAATTTTGTCTTCTTTAAAAACTTGTTTCCGATTTTCGCTATCTCTTGTGGTTTTCGAGTTATTCTCAAAAAACTTAACACCTTTTTTGTTTTTGTTTTTTGTTAATAACAATTGCAATTTTCGTCAGCAGAAAAAACAAAAAAAAATGTTTCTCCGAATTGCATCCCGAATCTACTGAGCTATTACCCATATTTTTTGGAGACTTGGAACGATTTTTCGCAGGAAACTCACATCTCGATTAGACTGCGATATGGCTTCTTGATCGTCAATAGTCGCACATATTATCATGAGATATTATATTATCTTCTTCTTTTTTCTAACTTATTTATTTTCTATCTCTGTTTGTTTAGGCTATACAGATTTACTTCAGATATTACATCCAATTTATCTATGTTACATCTTTCTTTTCCTTGGGGGAATCCAGAATAAATTGAATCTCGCCCAACATTTCAAATTATGTCACTACCTGTAATTTGCATGATTAATAAAGACCTTTATTATTATTATAACAATAAGATTAAAAAATCTTATGAGCATGCACATTACGAACAACCTTGGGATATACCCTCCACACAACTTTATTTCCTATAAATAAAGAACTCGCTCTGACAAACTGCCCTCTTTCGATACAATCTCGCTCCATCAAAGTCCAGTCCCTTCTAACACTCTTCGCAGATTCACGTCACAATCTCTCCACATGCATCTGACTACGATTCCATTTGTTACGGGCTATACATTCGAAAAACAAACAAAAAAACCGCACGATTCGCCGTGAATAAATCGACCACCTCGAAGAATGGATCAAGCTGTTAAACTTTATCGCATTATTATTCTCGGGCATCTAATCGGCGTTGAATCAGGCTCTTGAATAGAACACGAGGGCGAGAAAAAAAGGTGCAAAGGGTTACCTCACACCTAAGACAACGAATTGGTACCGCATGCCGAGATTTAACGGTAGCAACTTATCGAGATTCGAAAAAGGAACTGTCAAGAGCTTTCATTAATATATGCTGGAATATGTGTGGGGTTCTGTCTCCACCTGTCGCGATATATACAAGGAAATTGAAAATTGAAAAAAATAAGAATGAAATATCAGAACCTCTCACGTTATTAATCAATAAAAATGTTGAGGGTGGTATATGGCCAGACGCGCTTAAAACTGGCGTTATAAAACCTTTATACAAAAGTGGTAAACACGAGGCAATGAACTACCGGCCTATCACTCCAATTAGCAACATTGCGGAACTATTTGAAAAAACCTCAAAAACCAGAATGGTAAATTATTTGAATCAAAAGAAACTTCTGAAAAACAATTTGGATTTATGGAATGGAAAATCCACAAATGTTGCCATTTGCTCACTGACATCAAAAATCTATATTAGTTTGGATAAAAAGAAACATCATTTGGTGGTTTTCCTAGATCTTGCAAAGGCCTTTGACACTGTTGACCATTCACAGCTTCTGAGAGATTTGCAGGAGATTCAGAGGAAATGTGAATAAACTCTTTGAAAGCTACTCAACCAACCGAAAGCAACGCGTAAAAATTGATAATGTATTGAGTGAAGAGAGAACTGTGCAATATGGTGTGCCTCAGGGAACAGTTTTAGGCCCTATATGTTTCATTATATATATATATATATATATGAAAGGCATTCTCACCTCACAAACCGCCGGGTGATATTATAAGCTTCGCAGAAGATGCAGCAAAATTTTATGATAATGAATCATGGGGGATACTGAAAAGTGAAGTTGAGAGTGATATGAGCATGATGATAGATTGTTTCAATCAGAAAAAATTAATAATCAACTACGAAAAAACATCGTTCCTCACATTCGCCCGCTACTCTTTCCACCTTCCAGATTCTAACCACCTGGAAATAAAAAATTCCGACAATGTTATTCAATTGAATTCTTCTGAATTTGTAAAATATGTAGGTGTAGACACATTTGAGATGGAATACTCACATAAAGAAAACGGTAGGAACCCTGAGAAGTATCCTTTATAAGTTCTTATATTTCAAAAATATATTGAATACCTCTCAAATGAAAACTCTTTATCATACACTAGCCGAATCGAGATTGACGTATGGGATCTTAGGTTGGGGAGGTATAGCAAGCAGTCATTTAAAATTCCTGGACGTTCTACAAAAAAAAAAGAAAAATTGTTTCAATAAAAATCGGACTTACTCCTAAACATTAGATCTCAGGCAATGATATTACCTACATATGTCTGTAGACCAATTCAAAAATAACAGTCATTTGAGGCATATTAATAACAGATACAACACTAGGGCCAAACAGGAAAAAATGTTCCGCACTGAATATTCATTCAAAACAATTGGTCCTGAGTATAAGAATATTCAACAGCCTTTCCAAGAATATCAAGTAATCAACATCCATTCTTTCATAAAAAAAAACAAGGAACCATCTCCTTTCAACAGAAAAGAGTTATATCCACAATGTAATAGAACCGAATAATTGAATAATCCTCAACTTATTAGTAGAAATTATCAAATATTCAACTCACTTGTTATTATTGCTATTATTAGTTATTCAATATTCAGTTTATCTAAGTTTCTATTCTTTTATCTAAGTTTCAATTTTCTTCCCTATTTATATCACTGTTACAAATTGTGAATCTGCATCAACAATATTTCGAAAATATATTATCTATATAGACATAAACTTTTTAGACCAAGCGCTGGCTTAGCCTTAGTGGTATATTTTATAGATATTTTCATGGGCGATGCTCTTCTGAAATATCAACAATCGTTCCTGCTTTGGCAGTCTCTTCGAGATTAACCCGTCAAGTTCAGTCATCACACCCCTTCGTGGTCACTTTGGAAACCTGCAGAACATCACTTTCCAAAGACTCGTTCATCCAACGAACAGCGAGGCTTTGGAACTCATTGCCTAGGGAGGTGTTCCCCGAGGCATACAACCTTCAGAAATTTAAGAAGAACACCAACTCCTACCTTCTTTCCCTGGTTCCCACGATTTCTCTGAACATTAAGGATATCCCTTTTCGTGGGAACCAGAACATATAAAAAAAAAAAAAAACATAAACTTTTTAGACCAAGCGCTGGCTTAGCCTTAGTGGTATATTTTTGTTTATTCGTATGGTATAGCTTTTCGAATAAGTAGCTCGATTCTCTTTTTTCATAATTTATTTTAAGACTATTTCTTGTCAATCAATATGTAATTCTTAACGAATAAACATTATTATTATTAAATGCAATTGGTACTCAGTGTATGAAAAAACAATATAATCTAATGATGATGAAAAAACAATATAATCTAAATGTATTTTATCCAGAAGGTTTTTTGGGACTTGGGTCAGTTGTTTTGAAGCAAAATACAAATATTTCTCTGCCTAAGTTTCGAATTGTAATAAATTCATTTTAAAAAAATTTTTACATGGTGAAAATATTTGAAAAAAGTTAAAAGAAATAATTGTTACATGTTTTGAAAATTAACAGTGAAATAATTCCAAAAAAAAAATTTTTAATGCCATTAAAAATTAGTTTTTAATTCATAGGTATGTGAATTAAAAACTGACATTTTCACTCAATGTGTCAAAATTACTTTTAACACTAGTGTTGAAAGTTAAATGATGGTAAACACTCAATAGTATAAATTTGTTTAATAGAAACATTTTAATCAAATGTTATAATAATGAACACGGTTACCTACTTATGAGGAATTATTTATGAACATTAAAATGTATTTGGCAGTTTGAACAATTGGTATTATTAATTTCTTGACAAGTAACTAAAGAAGTATTCAGTTCAACTGCAGAACGTTCGTCATCGCTAACTAATGTTTCTGATAAGTATAAAACCATATATCTATGCGGTGACCTAAATATTGACTCAAGCGCGTATTTAAGTGGGGTAATGGGGTAATTACCACCCCAAGAATTTATTTTTTCAAATGATGGAATGGCCACCACACTCCACATTTCTACTCAGATCTTTTTCGATTTTTTCCGCCGACGGGAATTTGCTATTTAAAAAAAAACTGACTTAGTTTTTTGACCATAGCTCAAAACTATTGATGATAGAGAAAATAAAAAAACAGGTTCATGAATAGAAACTTAATCTCCAGAATTTATACTATCAAATCAACGTTTGAAATAGGGCTCCGCGTGGGCGTTAATGCAGGAGTACAGCATTTCTCGAGATAGCAATGCACATAAAATATTTTTTTTAAACTTTTTAATATAAATTTAAATAGGTATTCAATAGAATTATAGTATCATCTGAATACTTGGAAGAATGTAATTCCGTTAGAAAAAAAAATTCATTGAATTTTGATAATGTTAATTAAGTAGTTTTTTTGGAACCGCCGATTGTAGGATTTGAAATCGAATTGTTCGCAGAATGACGCCATAATTTTTTTGCTTCTAGAGTGCACATTTCACATGTGTACTAAATAATATCACGCAAAAGGTTAATCATACTGATTTGCTTGAAAATATGAACAGAATGTTCATAAAATCAGAAAAATATTTCTATTCAATATTCAATTGAGAATGTTTTTCAACGTTAATCATACCTTTGGTTTCAGTTGGAAAATTCTGAATGTAGTTTTAAAAATATATCCGATCAAGTAGGTAAAAGCTTTTCCAAAATCCAACGTTCTTTGAAAAAGAACAACTACAAACCATATAAAATTTTACCCGTACGAGTTTTAACAGACACTCATAAGAGAAAAAGGCTGGAATTTTTGCCAACAGATGATTTAAAATTTGAATGAAGATCCCGATTATTCAACTGAAATATTATGGACGGATGAGTCATCCTTTTCTATGGCAGGAGTTTTCAATAGGAAAAATCGAAGGTCGTGGGAAAAAAGAACAACAGAAAAATATTGGTAAAACAAATAAAGAAAACAGGAAGAAAAACTGTTAGCGTTTAGCGCGGAATTTTTCAAATAAAATTGTTGGGCTTATATTTTATGATTATATATTAACAGGAGTTACCTATCAATAAATCTCATACCAGAAGTCGAAAATATTATTTTACAGAATTTTTCAAAACCGAGCCAGTATGATTTGGATGCAAAAAGGGGCAACCCTGCACAGTGTCCTACCCGTTCAAGAACATTTGAATAATATATTCCCAATATGGATAGGAAATAATGGAAGTATAAAATGGCCACCTAACAGTCCGGACTTGACCCCTATGGATTCATTTTTCTGGGGATTTCTAAATGACATTGTTGATAATAATAGTAATATTCAACTCATTAAAGACACGATTCGACTTGAAATAGAGAATCTGAATGTCAATAATTAAGGAATTTCCAATGCACTTATAAATGTAAGAAGACGTTATTAATTATGCGTTGACAATAATGGTGGACACATTGAACATCTTTAATGAGTTATCATGTTATTTAAATTTACTAAATAAATCTTTGTTATCTATTTTTGAAATCAGGAAAAAAGAACATTCCAAGAATTCAATAAAATACAGGATATCCCATCGAAAAAAAATATCCCCTGAAATCTGCACGCTACTGTATTTTTGATAGCATTTTATCAAAATTTATTCATAATTTATAATGAATAACCCGGTACCTTATTTATTATTTTCCTAGTTGTTTTACGAAAATGTATAATTATTCACCATTACGATAAATATCCGTTTACGAAATAAGGTTTTTTTAATTATATAGGCAATTTAATAGTTTCATTGTTCAAAACATATTACTAACATTTTTATTACATCATATTAGGTAGATGTCAATGGAATTACTACCTATTGGTCCCGTTATCACAAAAAAAAATAGTTGTTAGGCAAGTATTTTCTTTTTAACTGGTCAAGTTTCTAGGAAAACAAATATTAATAATAGTACTACTCAATTTCTCATCTTGCAAGTGAAAACATCTAAATGAAAATGCAGGTAGATCTCTAAATTCGGAATATATTTCTACCTCTCACAATAGTAACAGTTCATGTAAGAATAGCTCGAAGCCCTTTTGAGGGCATAATTTATGAAAGTGACGAAAGCAAATTTAACGTTTTGTACAGTTGATATTTTCTAGCATTTTCCCCAACTCTACGCATAAATTATAGGTTACCTTCACCTCCATTTTATTTTCACGGAGAATTCATGTCACTATTATCCACTAAAATACAAGGTCTTAAATAAAGCAATAAATTTATTTGCTCATCATGCAAATTTCAAGGCAGTTTGCGAAAATGATTGATAATGGATTTAGCAAATTCTGCAAATAATGAAGCGGTTTCATGAAATTACTGAGCAATTTTATATCATTCACTCTCCCGAGCTATTAACATAATAGGCGGGACGAACATGTTCGTTTTTGTGTCTTATTATACAAAGTGAGGAATGGGCTTTACACTGGCTGTGATTGATATTCATGCCATATTTCAAGATTCTTACAAATATATTTTTCACGGAACCACTCCTTATTATATTCATAACAACAAAATATACAAGTCTCAAAATATCAACATGGTCCATCAAAGATACAACTGGAAAGTGAAGCATAAAAAAAATCATCATTCAATAACGCTTGTCAAAAAAGCTCTGATGGTGTGCAGAAACTTTGCAGAGAAAAACTGGAGATGAAACACTCTCCAGTGGGTGTACGCAGCATAGTCAGACAAATCATCACCTAGGGGTTACTGGCATGGGATGAAAGAACTAATTTAACCACGACCAGAATGAATCTCTCCAAAATACAAAGATTAGCCTGTGTATGCAAATACAGGTGCAATGGAAACGGTTTGAAGGTGGTCCTGAACCTCACTACCCTACACATTCTTATGATAATAATATAATAATAATAACTTTATTCGGAATAAAATAAATACAGATGAATGACTACATGCTGGAAATGAATAAAGTAGTTCAGGGATAAATTCAAATCACATTTTAGTTCCAATAATATACCGGGTGATACAGGATATCGGGCCACCCCTGTAACTTCTGCATTCGTTAACGGATTTTTCTGAAATTTGGTACAGTTATATGAGCAACCATTTCGGATTTGATCACATTACAATCCAATATGGCGGACTTCCGGTTTTTTCTGGAAATGCCAGCAACTTTGTTTTTTGAAATGGAAGTTCAACGGATCAAAACAAGTCCAAACCTTATGTCAAATGTAATTTTTTTAAACAATTAAAATAAAATTGTTTTTTATTTTACTTCGTGCATAAATAAGATTTGGTCAAGGCTATTCACAATGAGTCGGACATAACAGAGAAACTTATTTTTTTCTGAAAAATTATTTTTTGTGTCACTTACTGGTTCAGTCACATCACATTTTGATCAAAAATTCATTTTTTCAAATGGAACCCCTATGGGCCACCTACCTGTCTCTCTAGAACATACATTGAGGAAAAAAATGACATATTATTTTTGTATTTCGGTGCAGTAACAAATTTTTATACATTGCACCGGTATTCCAATTCCCGCGTCGAAGCGGTTGGATCAATTTCAACATAAGCTAAAACATTCATTTCTGCCTCTGTTGTTGACTTATTTTATCATTTCACACTTAGTTGTTAGTTTCCGTAGTTTTAGAAAGAGATGTCATATATATTGTTATATTGACGACTAATAAAAAGAAGGAAAAGTCAAGTATCAAATTTAATTTGGTATAAAATAGTGTTCACCCAAACATTTTGGTCCTATCGAGCTTTGTGGAAACGTTGTCCTAGAATATTCAATTCAGCCATAATTGACGCCAAACTGGGTTCAAGATGTCACAAAGCGAAAAAGATGTTTTGAGAAAAACTAACAGGTTAACGGCAGGGATCCCACCTCTAAGATACAGTCCAAACGAAGAAAATACCATTGCCTCCAAAAACTCCGTCGATGTAAGAGCTCCAAAAGTTCATTAACAAGTAAAAGACTAAAAGAAATAGAATTGAAGAAATTGAAAGCTATCAATAAGCTGCAAGAAGAATTTGACCAAAGAAAGCTACAAAAATTGCTGTATTGAAGCACAAGCATCATTAGAATTAGAGGTCCACGAAAATTATTGTGAAGAGACAAAAAGCATGCAAGGTGAAAATTTCGAAAGTTATAGCAAAAAAGAAGTATATTCAATTGAAAAAACTCAAAGTGCACACGAAAAAGTGAACTCTTGGTTGTTGAAGGAAAAGTTAATCGAATCAGCTCAAGGTAGTAATGCATTTATAAGGTCGAAAGAGTATTATTCTCAAGTAGTTAACAATCCAACAACTAAAATAATAAAAGAATTCACAACTGCCAGTCAAGTCATGACCCAAGCATCCAAATCCATATCCGATCCATCCAAAATGCCCTTCAGAAAGGTTGTTGGTAAAGAACTTCCCCTGTTTTAAGGCAATGTGGAAGATTGGCCTATGTTCATTTCACTTCATAGAAGATCTACGGGAACCTGTAAATTCACTGATGAAGAGAAAATGTTACTTCTTCAAAAAGCCCTGAAGAATGAAGCTTTAGAAGCTGTCAAGTCGCTATTTATTTCGCTAGAAAATTTGGAAGATATTATTCAAACATTAGAAACTAGATTTGGTCGCTTCGAGTTCATAATCGATTCCATGACTAATGAAGTCAAGCTGATGCCACCAGTTAACACTCGTTATCCACTATCACTTATCAAATTTGCAAATTCCGTTCTAAATCTCACAGTTACTGCCCAATCTCTGAAAATGGAAGCTTACATCAACAACCCTCAACACCTTGGTCAACTTGTTCAAAAATTGCCTGAACATCTTCAGTTTCAGTGGGCTAGAATAATTGTTGATAAAGAAAAAGCCATACCAATACCTACATTGAAGGAGTTTTCTGAATGGTTTCAAAGAGAATCATCCGGAGCTAGTTTATTGTGCAAACCTTCAACTTCAAGTTTTACATCGTCAGATCGATATTCAGGAAGGAAACCCAAGAAAACTGTTTTAGTTTGATCGGAAGAAACATTAGATAGAAGAAATTACATATTTTGTTCTGAATCTGGCCATTCTTTATATCATTGTAAAAAAAAATTATCATTGGAAGTGGATGGAAGATGGGATTGGGTGAAAGAACGTAAAATTTGTTTTTCATGTTTGTCTCCTCCTCATCGTATATTTGGATGCAAAAATAAGAGAAGTTGTAGAGTACAGAACTGTTCTAAATACCACAATCGACTATTGCATTCTGAATGATCATCTAAGAATTATTCTCAACATAGCTTACAAGTCCAGAATAGTTCATCGAACGTCAATATCGAGAAAAGAAAAGAGGAACCTGATAATTCTGCATGCTGTATAGATGAACATTCCTTTCAAGTCAGATCCATAACAAAAACTGTCCTACTTAGAATTGTTCCAGTCAAGATCATAGGTATGAAAAAGTCTGTTGAAACGTTCGCTCTTTTTGATGAAGGTAGTACAGTGACACTGGATAACGTTCGCACAGTTTCTAATCTGAATCTTCCTATCCAATCCGTAGACATTGGAAAATTCGCAAATAGATGGAAACATTTATATCAAGTTCCATTGGTAGATATCAGAGGAGCCAAACCCCTATTACTCATTGGTCAAGATCATATCGATTTAACAATAGCTAGAGAAGTGATTCAGGGCCCATCCAATGCTCCTGTGATTTCCAAGTCAAAATTAGGATGGGTGGTGCATGGAAAAGTTGTTGAGTTCAAATACAGGATTGACCAAGAATTTTCGATGTATGTTTCTTCCGAAACTAAAAGTGACGAAGATGAAGAATTGAAGGAACTAATCGAACAAGCTATTTCCATAGACAATTGGGGTATTGAAAAGGAAAACGAAAGATTGTTATCTGAAGAGGACCAAAAAGGGTTACAAATAATTGAAAAAACATGGCGACAACAAGAGAATCAACATTGGGAAATTGCTTTACTTTGGAAGACAGGTAATGTAACGTTACCAAAAGTAAGACCACTGCCTTGAATAGATTATATACGATAGAAAAAAAAATGGATGGGGACAGCCAGTTTGCAGATAGGTATTGTCAACAAATAGAAGATTTTGTTGAAAAAGGATATGCATCTGTATCATATTTTCGACTGAGAGATACGAATTTCAAAATTTCGATTGTATTAGTGATGGCCAAGTCAAGAGTTACTCCATTGAAACCTATGACTGTACCACAGATTGAACTACAAGCAGCCTTGCTCGGATCCCGTCTAGCGAAAACAATAGAAAATGGTCACAATTTCATCATCAACAAAAAATACTTCTGGATCGATTCCAAAATTGTTCTGAGTTCTCCTCCGAAAAACTACAAAACATTTGTTGCCAATAGAATAGGGGAAATTTTGGCGCTGTCAAACCCAGATGAATGGCATTGGCTCCCAACAAATTTAAATGTGGTTGACGATGTTTCTCGAGGATTTTGGAATATAGACAACTTCCAGAATTGGTTCAATGGTCCCGAATTTTCAACATTGGATATATTCTGGCCCCAGAAGAAAGTCAAAATAGAAGAGAATACCAAAGTAGAAAAGAAAACGAACATTTTGTTGGTAATAAAGTACAACAAAGATGACATACTTTTTGATTTTACAAGATTTTCGAATTATTTACGTCTTATCAGAACGGCAGCATGGATAATTCGATTTGTCTCTGTCTTAAAAAACAAGATTGGCCTATCAAAATGTCATATTACTTCGGAAGAACTCACAGTAGAAGAAATAAGGAATGCTGAATTGAAACTCATAGAACAAGCACAAAAAGAATGTTTTCCCGAAGAGTTGAGCAGTCTGAAAAATCAACAACAACTGAAGAAAACCAGCCGTCTTTACAAATTAAACCTCCTTTTTGACGACAAGTAAAATGTTATTAAGCTGATTAGATGGAGCAGAACATTTAGATATCTGCATGAGGCAGCCGATAATTCTTGATTCGAAACATGAATTTACTCGCATTCTCATACGTCACTATCATAGAGTCAATCATCATTTGGGCAGAGAACAAATAATGAATCATTTGAGAGAGAAATTCTGGATTATAAATGCAAGATCAGCTGTGAAAAAATGTGTAACATCCTGTGTAACGTGCAGGAGAAAAAATGGCAGGGTCGAATCTCAAAAAATGGGTCTTTCGCCAGATTGCCGTATAACACCACAAGTGAGAGCCTTCGTGATGACAGGTATGGATTATTTTGGTCCAATGACAGTAACCATCGGTAGAAGAAAGGAGAAAATATATGGGGTCATTTTCACCTGCTTGTCTACCCGAGCCATTCATCTTGAATTGGCTTCTTCGCTCTCAACTGACTCTGCGATTATGGCAATTCGTCGGTTTATTTGTAGAAGAGGTAATCCCACTGAAATATATTCCGATATTGGAACAAACTTGTGCGGGGCCGAAAAAGAGATGCGGAGAGCTCTGCAAGAAATTGAATCGAACCAAATTCAGCAATTCTGTTCCATAAGACATATTCATTGGATCAGAAACCCACCTGCAGCAAGTCAGATGGAAGGAGTGTGGGAACGTATGATACGGTCAGTTAAGGATGCTTTAAGAACTGTTTTAACCCAGCAGAGCCCCAAAGAAGAAATACTCCAAACCCTATTGGTCGAAGTAGAGTATACTGTGAACAGCCATCCACTCACTTATGTCTCTTCAGATCCTTAAGACGAAGGAGCCTAGACTCCTAATCATTTTCTTATAGGGAGATCAAATGGAGTTACTGCACCAGGCAAAATTGTTGATTCTGATCTCCATTTGCGGAAACAATGGCGTATCGCTCAAAGGTTCGCAGATGAATTCTGGAAACGATGGCTGAGAAATTTTGTTCCAACCCCAGTTAAAAGAAGCAAGTGGCAGTGTAGCAAGAATAATGTTGCCGAAGGTGATATAGTTATTATAGCTGATGACAGTCATCCAAAGAATACCTGGCCAAGAGGGAGAATCATTAAAACCTTTCCTGGTCGAGACAACAGAGTGAGAGTCGTCGATGTAAAAACTGCAACTGGTATTTTTCGACGAACAATAACAAAATTGATATTGCTGAAACCGGTTTAATATTTTTCCGAGGCCCGGAGGATGTTGTTGACTTATTTTATTATTTCACACTTAGTTGTTAGTTTCCGTAGTTTTAGAAAGAGATGTCACATATATTGTCATATTGACGACTAATAAAAAGAAGAAGAAGTCAAGTATCAAATTTGTCCAAACAGCCTCCTTACGTACGATACATGTATTACGATAATCTTCTCCATTGTTGGTTTCTTTTCGGAATCTTCTCTCCACCTTTTTGAAAAAGGTTCTCTGTTGGTGTCTTCTGTATGGGTATCGTTCAGCGTATAAATGACAAGCGGCGGCACTGTTTTTAAGACATTCTCCGTAAATTGATAACATTGTTTTCTTTGACCTAACTGCAGCCTTTGACTGCGTAAATCATCAGTCTCTTCTCAACAAACTATCAACACTAGGGATCAGGGGGAACCTACTGAAGTGGATAGAATCATATATATCCAACAAAAAAATTAGTGTGTCTATAAAAGAGGTATTGTCAACCGAAAAATGTGTCGATATTGGTGTGCCTCAAGGCCACTTCTATTCTTAATTTTTGTGAACGACCTTCCAGATTATATTACAGAAGGGCAGAATTTTATGTACGCTGATGACACTTGTGTGATAATCGAGGCATCAACCATAAGAGAATTAGATCTAAAAATGGAAAAAATCACAAAACAGTTTGAATCCTGGTGTCAACAAAATTCACTCATGGTAAATAAATCAAAATCGGTATGTGTTAATTTTTCCAATATGAACAGCGACATAACCCCCACAATAAACAGTATAGAATTCAAAGGCAGCACAAAATTTCTAGGAACTGTCATAGACATCAAACTACACTTCACACTGGAAATAGACAATATATGTTCCAAACTTGCAAGAGCAACCTTCGCGATCTTGAACCTGAAGAAGGAAATAGATATGAAAAATCTAATAACAGCTTACTACTCCTTAGCATACTCGGTAATGAGTTACAACATAGTCGTTTGGGGCCAATCAACGGATGTTTCTAGAGTCTTCACTATGCAAAAAAGAATAATAAGAATAATTTTCAACATGGGCTACAGAGATTCATGCAGAACAGTCCTGAAAAAAACAAAATACTTTCCCTAACAAGCATCTACCTATTCAAAATATCATGTTATATGTACACAAATGAAAATAACTTCCTTAAGAACAGCAACGTGCATAATTATAAAACTAGAAATGCTGAAAAGCTACATCTCACTAAATGCAACCTCAGTAAATTTAAAAAATCACCAAACTATGCAGGTCCCGAAGTTTTCAATAAACTCCCGGAAAATATAAAGAGTTTAAAATCATATCAAGCATTCAGAAAAGCATTAAAAGAATACTTAGTAAAAAAAGGAATCAACTTCGACTGAAAGATAAACTTTAGTCACTATCTTCCATCGTCAAGATAACCTCTTGTGGGGTATTCATGTTGAAAAGGGAAACATTCTCAATCGAATATTGATAGAAATATTTTTCTGTGAATTGAAAAATCCACGATTCAAATGAAGTTATTTTTTGTGAATGTCTAACAGAAAACAACTACTTCCCCGGCTAAAGCCACGCTGGACATTGAACTACATCTGATAGATATTCTTGCAGATTTCATGCAATAAATTAGCTACTTAGGGTACTGTCATTTCCAACCTAGGATTAGATAACAAATAACAAATGATTGGCAGTTAATCAAGATACTTCACAGCACTTATTCGATCCAAGTGTATATCCATAGCTTTAATCTACTCTCTATCTTAACAAGTATATATGCAATATTATATGAAAAAGCAAACATACTCATTTATACATGAACGTGTCAGTTTGTATCAACTGTATTTGACGAAACCTACTTTAAGTGCTCTTGGTAAATGAAGATTTATTATTATTATTATTATTATCAACCTGTTCACTTCTTGTGAACCTATAATTTTGATTCTCCATTTTCACTAATTCTCGGAAGTTAACTAATTTTCGAGAGCTGAGATGAAAGATGACAGCGAAACACAATTAGTTGACAAAATTCAGAAATGTTGTTTTCCACAGCTTACTAAGTTGAAAAATTATTCGAACTGCAAGGAAACTCAACTAGTTGTAGATTTTTTAATGAATACAGTTCGTTATTGCACCGAAATACAAAAATGATATGTAATTTTTTTCCTGAATGTATGTTCTAGAGAGACTTGAATATGTAAAAATATACAGGGTGTTCCATTTAAAAAACAAAGTTGCTGGCATTTCCAGAAAAACCGGAAGTCCGCCATATTGAAATGGTACCAAATTTCAGAGAAATCCGTTCATGAGTGCAGAAGTTACAGGGGTGGCCCGATATCCTGTGTCACCCGGAGCTCCTATGTGATAGTGATTTTTGCATTATTGAGTCCGTAAGTAGTTGGCGCCCTCTGGTTATAAACTGGTGAGAAAGATATGGTGCCTTATCCACACTAAAGTGAACATACTACTTCAGTGTGTTGATCCATAATTTGTGATGAACTAGGCAGGTCATCATGGTAGATATACTTCCATATGTTTGAAGGGATAGATTATATTTTTATTTGTTTTATCACCAAGTTGATATGTCTATCCCACACCCTTGATGCCGGCGAAGTTGGTTGCTTTTGGCCGTTGTCTCACTGCTCAGATCGCTGCTTGTAACCCACTACATGTACCTGGGTACGGGCCGTGGAATGACAGGTAAATGTAGCCATCGGATGTTTGCTTCCACGTAGCACCGCCTGGATAGGAAATAGCAAGATGCGATAAACTTGGTATTACTCAAATTAGTTTATCTGAATAAAACACATGCGTTCGGTTTTGATGTATAATCATGAATGTTTCATATTGCTCACATGTTACAATAATCAGGTCGATTTGTTGGGGTTATTCAACTCAGTGTACATCAATTCATCATTATACTAAAAATGCTTATTCTCTAATAATATATACCATCACAAAGATCATACGTGGTCGTACTATTTCCTAACGAAATTTCACCCCAACGAAGGTACCAGGAACTACAGCGTGGACGATGGAACCTGTTCTCCGGTGTACGGAGGGCGACTGGATGTCAATGTCATATCTAGAGCAATACCGATACGCCGAAGAACGGAACTATTCGCGAAAACCTGCCTTTTAGCTAGTATTACCAGACATACGTGGGGGCTTGCCTCAACCAGCCGGCCGAGTAGGCGATAACTACAATAAAAATTTCCCCAAGTTCAAGGTGGAATGGCATAAGCTGAATACTGCATGAATAGTGGGTTGACTAGTTACGATTATGCGAACTCCGGGGTATCTGCGATCAGAAAAAGGTTCTTGACCTCACCCCTGCTGATCTATTTATAACAAACTACATCCACAACTGGCAAGTATCTGATGACTTCTCAATGTCGAATTATCAACACATAAGATTTGACTTGGAGTCATCGGAAACACGCTTCGTAGGACATAGGATACCCAAATTGAGCAACTGGGATGCTTATAGAGAGCATCTCGAGAGGCAGTTGGAGGACCAACATACCAGCAGTTGGAGGACCAACATACAGTGACGTAAAAATATGGGAATAAAAAATGTTATTGAAATTTCTGAAAAACTCTAATAACGGTTCGTTTGTGCATGTCTGACAGCTAGAAAATCCGTTGCGACTTATATTACGTGACCTCAGATTTGGCGGGAATTTTAAAAGAAGTTGTCTGCAGTGCCGAAAAATGGGTCAAATTGACATGATATCGAAAAATTTCAATGAGAAAATGTGTTTCGAATCCAACGAAAACTCCATATACCAATGTTGGACCAGATTGAAAAAAAAAACAAAAATACCATTTCATTCCTCTACCCTTACTAAGAAACATTATACTTTCTTGTTTTATCTGGAAACAGCTTCAATAACCTAAATCACATAAGTTTGGGTCAAAACTAATCAAATATTTGTGGAATAGACATTTTGCGGGAGATTAATTATGAAAACACGATTCAGTCTTGTCACTAGGTGTAGTCATGCCCTGTATGTTGATGCACATGAGCTTATGCTCAACCCGTAAATAAAATTTAAACCAACTAATATTTGTGATTAAAACTTAATGATACATTATTTATCCTAATTGAATTCAGTATTGATTAGGTGGACGTAGAAAAATAAAAAAAAACTCATTAAACAAACAATGTACAAATTTTCAATATTCTGCGTATTCTGCTGTATGGGGTCGGCTTCAGAATAGCCTCATGGTGAATCCTGCCTGTCGTAAGAGGCACCTAAAAGGATAACCGTAGGTGGAAGATGGTCTCATCGCCCGGTGAAATACCACCATATCGACTTTGTGTGCTGTGAAATGGATCATTCCATGTTTCAGTGTTTGGTCGATACTTTCCGGTCTCCCTCTTTCCTTTTCTCCAATTCCTCCTTTATTTTCAGGTGCATCCTAATAGTAATAATGATGAAGTCTCCTAGAGTAAAACACTCCGGAAGCAAAATACCTCTCCATTCGGCTTTCCGGGCGAGAGGTACTCGAGGGGACTCAACATTGAAGATTAATTTTTGCAACATCCGCGGACTCAACAAGAACATCAATGACGTCCACCATCACCTACAGACGAAAAAACCGGATATTCTGGCTCTAACAGAAACACAAGAAACTCGTCCACCAACAAAGTCCAGATGCTTTGTCCTGGTTACGAACTTTATTCTCGATTCAGGTTCAAAGGTGGAGTCTGCCTTTACGCTAAGGCTAACCTTTCATGCCAGCGTGAAGAGAGTTTGGAACCGAAAGACTTTGATGTGATGTGGTTCAAGCTATCTGATACCAAACTGACTAAGTTCCTCTGCTGCCTTTACCTATCACCTAATGAACCTTCATATAACGACCTCTTTCAGTTTTTATCACCCAAACTGGACTACATTCAGGAGAACCATCCAACAGCTGAAACCATAATCATGGGAGACTTTAATGTACATAACGCTTCCTGGCTCAAATTCTCTAACAAAACAGATGATGCGGGTCGTCAAGCCGGGGCCTTCGCCATCACTCATGGTCTAGAACAACTGGTCGAACTACCAACCCGCATCCCTGATGTCAACAACCAGTCTGCCAATACACTAGATCTTTTCCTCACCACCAATCCTGACCCGTATAGAATAGAAGTTTGTGCCCCACTTGGAAACTCTGATCACACCCTCATCTCCACAACATGCTCTTTCCATTTACCATCGAGCTGCACAATACCACCCCGTCTCATGTGGCATTACAATCCGGCCGACTGGGAAGGTCTTCGCATGTTTTTCTCAGCGTTTTCATGGAAGAGAGTTTGTTTCTCTTCAGTAGATCCAACACGATGTGCTGAGACAATTTCTGAAATCATCATGTTGGGGATGCAAACCTACATACCGAATACCGAAAGAAGAACATCATCCGATAAGACTTTAACAGAAACTGCTCTAGAGCTGTGGTTTCCAAACAGGCAGCATACCATCGATGGCTAAAAAATCCGGGCCCTGAGTCCAGAGCAGCATATGTCGAGGCTAGAGGCATATGCAAAGAGACAATAGAATGCTCAAAAGATGCCCACAATGCCAAAATAAGATCAAAACTTGCTGAATGTCCTAACGGATCCCGTTCATTTTGATCTTTCGCCAAAGCTGTGGGAAGAAACTTCACTTCCAGCTCATTTCCTCCTCTAACCAAAGAAGATGGAACACTAGCAACGACTGCCCAGGAAAAAGCCAATATCTTTGCGCACCTATTTGCTGGAAATTCCACTCTGGATTCATCGGGAAAACAACCCCCGAACATTACCCTATTGACAGTCACATCCCGATTTCCCTCCTCTAACCAAAGAAGATGGAACACTAGCAACGACTCAAAAAGCCAGTATCTCGGAATCCCGCCGATTGTTCTCAAGAAATGTGCCCCCGAACTAACACCTGTTCTTTGCAAGTTGTTCAACCACTCTTACAATTTGGGGGTATTTCCGTCCAATTGGAAAATTGCAAGAGTACAGCCAGTCCCTAAAAAAGGCAAAAAGGCCCTACCTAGCAACTACAGACCTATCGCACTGCTATCTATTATTTCAAAGGTCATGGAAAAAGCCATCAACATCGAGCTCATGAAATATCTGGAAGACTCAGGAATTGTCAACGATAGGCAATATGGCTTCCGCCATCAGAGATCAACTGGTGACCTGCTCGCTTACGTCTCACATATATGGCAGCTATCTATTGAAAAGTATGGAGAAACTTTAGCTGTGGCATTAGATATCTCCAAGGCGTTCGATCGAGTTTGGCCAAGCTTCCGTCTTATGGCTTGCCCCCTCAGCTGTGTTCTCTGCTTGCTAGTTTTCTCTCAAACAGGTCTCTCCATGTAGTGGTCGATGGAGTTTCATCTGACACTCTACTCATAAATGCTGGTGTTCCGCAAGGATCTATTCTCGCACCAACACTATTTCTACTTCACATCAACGACCTGTTGGAAGCAACTTCATGTCCAGTACACAGCTTTGCCGATGATAGTACCCTCCATACCGCTTTCTCTTCCAGGGCCCCTATATCAGCCCGTGAAACCAGAAATGAACGAGGAAGAAATGTTAATAATATAAATATGGACTTAGCAACAATTCTCGAGTGGGGATCTAATAACTTGGTAGAATTCAATGCAAACAAAACACAAGCATGTCTTTTCTCTAGAAAAGTCGATCTCACTGTGCCTAACATAACTTTGCCAGGAGTAACCATACCACTGAAGTCATCCATATCGATGCTTGGTATTACTATCAGCAATAACCTTTCCTTGGAAAATCACGTGAGGTCCATTGCCAAAAGTGCATCCCAAAAACTTGGTTTTTTGTTTCGTGCCAAGAGCTATTTCACCCTCACCCAGCTGCTTATGATCTTTAAGGCACAGATCCGACCTGTCCTGGAATACTGTTCCCATATTTGGAGCGCGGCACCTAAACATATCCTGAGGCTATTGGATTCTGTCCAAAAAAGGGCAATTCGTCTCGTCGGTGATGCCTCGCTTACAAACTCGCTCACTTGTTTGGAACACCGTAGAAAAGTTGGCGATTTGTCTCTATTTTATAGATATTTCCATGGGCGATGCTCTTCTGAAATATCAACAATCGTTCCTGCTTTGGCAGTCTCTTCGAGACTAACCCGTCAAGTTCAGTCATCACACCCCTTCGTGGTCACTTTGGAGACCTGCAGAACATCACTTTCCAAAGACTCGTTCATCCAACGAACAGCGAGGCTTTGGAACTCATTGCCTAGGGAGGTGTTCCCCGAGGCATACAACCTCCAGAAATTTTAGAAGAACACCAACTCCTACCTTCTTTCCCTTGGTTCCCACGATGTTCTCTGAACATTACAGGATATCCTTTTTCGTGGGAACCAGAACATAAAAATAAAAAAAAAACACCTTCGCGCTCCATACATAGATATGCCCTGGAAAACATTTCGCGGCGAACATTTTTCAACAAGTTCTGTTGATCAGTGCTGCACAATTCCTTATACAAATTTTCAAATGATTCACATTTCTAAGTGGGCGTTGTTTATAAACATTGCTTTTCAGGTGATCCCATGAAAAAATCACATGGCGTTAGGTCTGGAGACCTAGCAGGCCAAGGATTACCTGAATATCGCCTATCCACTGCTCACAAAACTCCCGCACTCCATTCGTAGAATGGATAGAAGCCCCATCTTGTTGGAAGAATGAACGAATCCGCTCTTGTAATGGTAGGTTGTCGATAAATGTAGATATCTCGGTCCGTAAAAAGTTCAAATACCGTTCGCCATTTCAACTTTGTCTAAAAAAGAAGGGACCTACAATTCGCTAATTTAAAATTCCACACCATACATTCACTTTGAAACTATATTGGTCCTTAGCTTCAATAATAAAATTAGGATTATGATCTGCCCACCATCTACAATTTTGAGTACTGGCGACACCATTTGAGGTAAAAGTGGCTTTGTCAGAAAATAGCACATTTTTTGAGAAATTGCGGTCCCCTGGTATCATGCACAAAAATAAAATCGAGCGTCATAATCCCTGTCCCGCAGTACTTGCACAAATTTTGGTTTGTATGGGTGAAAGTGATTTAGCTTTGAAATTCGTGTAACAGAGGTTTGAGATATTCCTGCCTTTTCTGCCATAATTTTCGTCGAAACTCTTGGTGTCTCAGTGACTGTCAGTAGAACATTGTTTACATTATTTCCATTAAAAACAAAAGGCTTAACGTGAACACTTTTATATTTGTTTTCAACCGAACCAGTTTCCTTAAATTTTTGCAATATCTTGTATACTCAGTTTTGGAGCCATTTCTATTGATAGATTGAAAAACACAAAAACTGATAAAGAACGACAACTCCAACAAAAGTTATTGTGACGTTTGTTATTGTTACAACAAAAGTAGATATTTTTTCAAAGCCGCCTCATAAAATTCAAAAATATAGCTAAGTCATTGAAGTTCAAATTTACTAACCAATATTGAATTCAGTAAGGATAAATAATATAGTATTGAGTTTTAATTACAGAAATTAGTTGATTTGAATTTTATTTGCGGGTTTAGGATATTGAATGAGCTCATGTGCATCAATATACAGGGCATGACTACACCTAGTGACAAGACAAAATCGTGTTTTCATAATTATCTCCCGCAAAATGTCTATCCCACAAATATTTGATTAGTTTTTACCCAAACTTATGTGATTTAGGTTATTTAAGCTGTTTCCAGATAAAACAAGAATGTATAATGTTTCTTAGTAAGGGTAGAGGAATAAAATGGTATTTTTGTTTTTTTTTCAATATGGTTAAAAATCATTGAATGGGGTCGTCGTTGGATTTCAAACACATTTTCTCAGTAAATTTTTTCCATATCTTGTCAATTTGACCTATTTTTTGGTACCACAGACAACTTTTTTTAAAATTTCCTCCAAATCTGAGGTCTCGTGATATAAGTCGCGACGGATTTTTTTGTTGTCAGATATGCATAAACGAACCGCCATTAGAGATTTTCAGAAATTTCAATACCAAAATTTTTCCCATATGTAGCCAACTTTATGACGGACACTGTATATCCATAGATTCAGCTGAGAACAGCCTCCGAGCATCTTCAGAATGCTATAATGAAAGCATATGAAATCAGCTGCCCAGAAAAACAAAAGGCAGTCAATAGAGACGTGCCTTTTGTGGATTTTTCTTTGGATTTTAGGGTAAAGAACGGTAAGAAATTGTTCAATGGATACTTCATATATTCAACAACCTGAATCCAGAATTTCAGCTGTTTTGTCGTTTTCGTAGATTCTAGTGAAATTTTGTTTCAATTTATTGGAATATAATTTCCAGATTTATTTAATATCGATGAAAAATTATTTTGCGCAGGCTTCTCGCCTATTTGCCATTATCATAATGGATCGTTGTGATAGGATATACGGAGAGATAAAAATTTCGTGACGATGTCCTCTAGGCATACGGAAAGTCGTGTCGTAAAAAGCAGCAGCACAATTTTGAGCGCTGAAAAATTGATGCTCATGATCTAAATACGTAATGTGACACAAATTTCTGTTGTGAGAAGATTGAGATTTATGAGAAAGGAATTTGTGTGCAATAGAGTTCAACTACTGTGGCATCTTCATGGGAAATTGCCATGATTGTTGGTAAATGTTTGGATTTATTCACTGAATCAGGTTGGTTGTTCAAAAATAATATTCAATACCAGTTATTTTCTCATTTTTTATCTTTGCCGAAATCAACGGATTTTGATATATCAGGAAGCATTCGGAAGATGATTTCTTTCGGTTCTTTGGTTTTCTGTTCGAAAAATTTAATATTAAACAATTGTGTTTTTTTTGTACACAAGCAAGTGTTTTGACAGTGACAAGATACATAAGGTTCCCAGGTTACTAAAAGGGTTACTAGTAAATTTCATTTATATTTTTAAAACCTACTTTCAAAAACCCAAAACTGATCTATTTTTGTAGAAATTATAAAAAGTACTGAACAACACTTGGCCGATATTGCATATAACTTAGATAATTTATTGGCCTCGGCCACAAAATTATCCTCGTCTGTTATATGCCTAATATCAGCCTTGTGCCCTTAATAACTATTTTATAAATTCCTTGTGCATATGGCTTTTTATTCAGTTGATGAATTTTTAGCAATTAAGTTTTCAATCTGGTTTGTATTGTGCTTTCTTCTGACTAGTTCGATAGGCTTATACAATTCAATTGTTCAAGTTTGAGTGATGAATAAAAATCCATTCCAATCGTTTTCGAGATATACGTCCGGAAAAAAGGACATATTAGAGAACATTTTTTTCTTGGAGGAAGTTGTAGAGAATTGAATTCGCTCTAACAATACCCTATGGATGTTGATTTTTCCCAAAGGATACACCAATTTGAAGATATTTGGTAAAATTTCATTTTAGAAAACAGTGTACGAAAACGGAAAAATTGTAGAGATTATCACAACAACAGTGAGCGGTTTTGAAGATATGAAGTGATCCTTAACAAAAAACGCGAGATAAAAATGTCTATTTTCAGATAATATATCTCGGAAATGTATAGAAATTCTCAATTTAGTATATAAGCAATTTTTGCCTACCACACACCGATTTCGAAATTTGATCCAAAAAAACAAAAAGACATTCACTCCCCCCCTCCCCCCATAGCCCACCTCCTAGACGTCAGGTCTATCTCTGCAAGAATCCTAGAGTACCAACTCACTCACTCTGCGCCTCCTTTTTGGACATTTATTGCCTCTAGTACTACACCAGTTTTTTTCATACCTAAAACGGTGGAAACCCTAGACAATGAGTTCCGCAGGCTGGATGTTTTGTTGAAAAAAAAGCTCTGAGAGAGAATAGTTTGACAGGCCTCTATGTCCACAAGGAAATGGTGGGAAAACTGTACCTGTCAAGTCAATCGAAAGTAATGAAATATATAATGGATTTGAATTGTCTTGTATATTCAAAGACATTTTTCTATTAAATAGCTATTCGAGTTCTGAAGTTGTTACTGATAAAATCAATAAATGTGTTTCAGAACCGCTTGCTACATATATTCTCAGAAGATCTTGGACCACTCCTGAGAAAATTAAAGCCAGTGAGCTTTGTGATTTTACCACTTTCAAATTACCTTCAATTGATCTATGCCAGACGTATATCTCTAATTATGAAGAATTGATGTCCAGAACACCAAATCAATTGAAAGCTTGGGTGTCCAATGAGCTTGAGAAGGTGAAAAAAAAGAGTAGATGGTGTTACGAATTTTAGTCCGAGAGGCGAGCCACCAAAAATTGCAAGCATTTTCTAAAGACAAATTTTTTAATATTACGTCACATTGGTGGAGTAGACAAATAGCCTGCCGTCAGTCATCCGGTTTCGTTAGCATTTGGCGTGGGGACGGCTTTAATTTTATAAAAAACTATATACCTCGCAACTACTTTCTAAAATCTGGAAATTAATTTGTGAGCAGTATATTAATTAAAAATGAGTTTTACCATCGTCAGTCATGCGAATCTTGTAGCCACGCGCGTCAGTCACTCGTTAAAATTGTAAAAAATCGGTACATCGTGCAAGCACTTTCTAGAATCTAAAATTAAATATACAGGTGAAGAATATTATCACAAAAAAAAACGCCTACCTCTATCCAAAGTATACATTTCCTGGCCTCATTGTAGGGAGCAAAGTCGTACTTTTCCTCCCTAGGGAGGAAAAATCAATAAAATAACTTATAGAACACTCTGTATTTTGCAAAATGGTAGAAATCAGTAAATTGTTATTTTAATTTAACGATTTTTACATTAATAATTTGACTTCAATTCATAGACTCATCCGGTTTTCGAATTTAGGACAGAAATATTATAGCATGCTATGGTCGATTGACAGATTAACAGTTTCAAAGTGTGTTAGGCTATAATATATCTACAAAATATAAAATAATATTCAAAAAATGAGTGATTCAAGCGAATTTGAAGATATAAATAATACACTACCGGATATTTTGGAACAAGTTAATGTAACAGTACAATCTCTATTACCCCAAAAATCTAAAGAAAATACGGAAAACAGTATTTACATTTCAAGCAATGGGCCGAAGAAACGCATATTCGTACTTACTCAGAAAATGTTATTTTGGGGTATTTTTCGCTATTATCAAATACATTAAATGCCTTTACATTGTGGTCTAAGTATTCGATGCTACGTACCATGCTTCAAATAAAGGAAAATGTGGATAATAAATACCCAAAATTAATTGCTTTTTTTTTAAGACAAAACCAGCGATTAAAACCTAATGAGGCAAAAACCTTCTCAAGAGAAGAAGTTGATAAATTTCTACTAGAAGATAATTATTTATTAATGAAGGTAAGATATTTTCAAAAAGTAAATATATTGAGAAAATAAAAGTTAAACGGCAAATATTATAATAGAGCTACAACAATACGCTATGTTCATGATTCCGCAGAAGTTGCCTGTGAGTCCCGGTAGCGCAACGAGTTGGTGCACCGCTCACTGTTCATGATAAGCTTGTAGGTGTTGGTTCGAATTTCGGCGTCGACAGCTTTTTTTTAATTCTTTTTTCCTTGTTTTGTAGGTTCTCCTCATTTTCGGAATTTCAGGAGCATGCAGGTGTGACGAGCTCCTTAAAATGGCCACTACAGATATTGAAGATAAAGGTTCAATTTTAATAGTAAATATACCAAATTCTAAAACAAATATACAGAGAACGTTTGTAATCAATGCTTCACCGGGTAATGGCCCTAATTTTATTGACATTGATAGAAAATATCTATCGCTACGCCCTAAAACAGATCAGACACGTTTATTTGTCTGCTATAGAGCAGGAAAATGTATCAACCAAATGGTTGGAAAATATACTATTGCTAAAATTCCGAAAAAAATTGCAGAATTTTTAAAACTGTCTAATGCCATAAATTATACTGGCGTAGTTTTAGAAGAACCTCGGCAAGTTTACTTGCAAATTCTGGAGGAGATATTCTTGCTTTAAAGCAACACGGAGGTTGGAAGTCTACGAATATCGCTGAAGGGTATGTGGAGCAATCTCTTGCAAAAAAGCGAAAAATTTCGAACCAAATTATGGGAGTCACTGAAGTTAATGAAATTGACTATAATCAGCCAAGTACGAGTACTTCCGGGGGATACCAGCTGTATAATAATGTTGTTGATGAAAATATCACGAAAACTGCGTTGGCTCCAGTTCTCACTTCTGGTGGTATGCAAATAACCAGTGCTCAAAACTGCACGTTTAACATTAGTATTAATAATTACTCTACCACAAATTAAAAATATGTAGGATGCAAGGATGAAAATAACGTGCTTATAAGTTATACTAAACCTACTTCTTAGTTTTAGTTCTTTAACAAATTTTGTTTGTTGTTAGTTTCATAAATAAATTATTTAAAAATGACTTGTTATTCGAGGGAGGCGGAAAAATCATATGTATAACATGGGGGTAAAGTGCCTTTTCCTCCCTTGAATGATTACTGCCATCTGCTACGCGTCGGGCAGTAAACTTCATCCTCAGGAGGAAAAGTAGCACTTTCCTCCCTTGTTATACAAATAGCTATAGTCAGTCCGTATATTTGTAACAGGTGCCGTCAGTCGCCGATAAAAGGTTGCGCCTTGCCCTTCCTTCTATAATATAAGTAGGTAAGTAGTATCTATACTAGCTAGTCTAGTGTCGTCAGGGCAAGCAAGCTGCATGCGACCTTGCCGCTTTGTGTAAACGGCTGTATGATAGCATCAATATTTCGTTAGCGTCGTTACAGAGCAAATGTATGTTTCAATGAAAATGTATAAACTAAAATGGATATAATCTACTGATTCAGTCCGAAGACCTTTGAGAATTTAAGCGCATGAATGGCGATAATCGTTCAGATGTAATTCCAAAAATTTAGGAATTCATCTGCCGATTATATGTCAAAAAAAATTGAAATTAAACTGGTAATGTAGCTCGTTTTGCAATTTTTTCAAAGACGTACAAATTTAAAGATAACGACGAAACTTTTAAAATACATGCAAAAAGTTACGACCCATCAAATCTTCCGCCCTGTAGATCTGCGCTTATTAAGCACATCGATCGCAGATCGATGTGCATACGTATCAAGTATTTGGATGAGTGCACACCAAAAATAGCAACCACAAAGGGGGCCGTGGAAAATCGTTGGCAGGTAAAAGGGCCCACAGACGATGCAATTTGTTGTACAACCGATCGTACAATAGGTTGCACTATAAATCGTACAGACAGATCGTAGAGAGTTTTGCCCACAGACAAGCGATCGGTTGTACAACTAATCTTGTATATTTCAATTGCTCACTATGGCAGATACTATTTCAAAATAAATAATAGTTTAAAATAACTAAAAATCACCCTTTTTATAAAAAAACCGAACTAAAAAATAAATAAATAATAGTTTAAAATAACTGAAAAACAAGCTTTTATAGAAAACCAAACTGAAAACAGAAAATAAAAGAAATTATTTTATTTCAAAAGAAGCGTGGGTGCATGGTATCGCCTTGGCCAACAATTACCTGTGATCTGAGACATTTCTTACTTTACTGCCCTAGGTGTGTAATGTACTACATATATAATTATTGATACCATGCACCCCACGCTTTTTTTTAAAATAAAATACCTTTTTTTCTCATTTTCTATTTTTTAATTTGGTTTTCTATAAAAGCGTGTTTTTTAGTTTTTTTAAACTATTATTTATTTATTTTTCAGTTCGGTTTTTTATAAAAAGCGTGTTTTTTAGTTTTTTTTTAAATATTATTTATTTTCTACTTTTCAGTTTGGTTTATTTATAAAAGCATGTTTTTTTAAATTTTTTTAAACTATTATTTGTTCTAATCTACTATTAATTTCGTGATTACTATTAGTAACTGTAATTATTTTCCAAATCATTAATGTGTACGGCTTTATTAATAGTCAAATCTCGATTTTAGAAGTCATGCAAAGATTTTAAGGTTGTCATATATACAGTGAGCCGCCATCTTGAATTCTTCAATATTCACGAAAGAATCATAATATTCGACTCCAAAAACCCCCACATACCAAATTTGAATAGAATCGGACCATAGAATCGGACCATAATCACAAGGCTCGTCCACCATTTTTGAGCCGCCATCTCGAATTTCTCAATTTTCACGAAAGAATCATGATATTGGACTCCAAACACCCTACATACCAATTTTGAATAGAATCGGACCATAATCACGAAACTCGTCCACCATTTTGAGCCGCCATCTTGAATTTTTCAATTTTCACAAAAGAATCATGATATTGACTCCAAAACCCCTACATACCAATTTTGAAGAATCGGACCATAATCACAAAACTCGTCCCATTTGGAGCCGCCATTTGTTTTTTTTAATAGAATCGGACCATAATCACGAAACTCGTCCACCATTTAGGACCCGAAATCTAACATTTTGTTTTTCTTCACACAAAAATTTCTTAATGCATTGTCACCGGAATTATGTACACCTGCCAAATTTCAAATCATTCGGACGTCTGGAAGTGGGTGAAAATCTGGTCCAAAAGAGTCGGTTACAAACTTACAAGTGAAGCTAATATAAAGCGTGTAAAAAAGAAATAGCTGCTGTAGTTGTTGCGTTGTTCTCGGATGAGACCAATAATAATGTGATAAAGAAAAAAAGTGTGGTGTAAAAAATGGTTGCTGCACTGACATATGTATTCACGCATGAATTCACTTAACGAACTGCGCTCCACAGAACCAACAGATTTTAAGAATTATCTACGAATGGACGACGATGGACTCCATTTTAGCGGACAATCTCACTACCCAATGTTAATTTTTTAAATGAAATCGTATTAACAAGTCACCAAATAGATACACACGTTCAAACTTGTATATCCAACCGAGTTGTACGAAGATTTTTAAACATGCTAAACTTTCATACGACTCGACCGCGTTGTACGATTGATTGAACGATAACGCCAATTGTCGTCCAAACGGTTGGACCAACCAAGATTGTACAACATGTACAACAAATTGCATCGTCCGTGGGCCGTTTAATAGTCGGGCGATATGAGTTCGATTGGTTTGAAGCGCAAAAACTTCTAATATTCGTGAAAGACGTTGTTATCGACGAAAATGATGTTTCAGGTAACATATTATACGTGATAAGCATGTTTATCACACTTTTTAATTATTTTGAAATTAAACATATTGCGCTTATATTAATTTGCAGATGATGAGTCGTCAGATTCAACTGATACAGAACATGATGAGCTGGACGAAATTTACAACAGCAGTGACTTAGATTAAAATGAAAATAAAATGAATATGTTTTTTTACAATTCTAAAAAGATTTTTTTTCAAATACTTCATTAATATCAGTATATGAATTCATTGATTTTATTATTTAACTTCAATATTATATATTTTAATATTTATTGAGCGCGCCGTATTATAGAAGGGCAAGGCGCAACTTTTATCGGCGACTGACGGTATGAGTTACAGAAATATACTGACTGACTATATTTTTTGTGATTATAATAATATTATTCACCTGTATACTGAATTTTCAACCGACGAAACCAAAAAGGAGGGATTTCTCTAGTCGACGCGTATATTTTTTTTGTATGATCACGCATAACTTTTCACTGAGACGTCCGATTCCGATAATTCTGTTTTCAGTGGATAGTGTGTACTTCGAAGTTGGTCCCATTTGAATTCAAGAAGTGAAATCCACCCCAGGGGTAGCAAAATGAAGGATATTGATCACTCACCCTCTGAATTCTGGTTCGTTAACCGATTCTATCAGGCATAACTTTGTACTGGGCTCTTCGATTTGGATGGTTCGTTTTTTATTAGATAGGGTATACCTCATAGTTGATCATATTTGGATTTCGAATAGAATTATCCCACCTTACGGGTAGAAAATAGGGAATAATTGATTTTTCCCTTTGGCACACATATGTAGTTGACAATTGGCACACATATGTAGTTGACAATGACAGTTCGCTAATGTCATTATTTTCAACCGACGAAACCAAAAAGGAGGAGGTTTTCTAGTCGACGCATAATTTTTTTTTTTATTTTTTTTTAAGTATGATCAAGCATAACTTTTTACTGAGACGTCCGATCCGATCATTCTTTTTCCAGTGGATAGGGTGTTGGTACCATTTGAATTTAAAAGATGAAATATACCCCTAAGGGTAGCAAAATGAAAAATATTGATCACTCACCCTCTGAATTCTGGTCCGTTAACCGATTCTATCAGGCATAACTTTGTACTGGGATCCACGATTTGGATGATTCTTTCTAAATCAGATAGGGAATGAGGGAATACCTCATAGTTGATCATATTTGGATTTCGAATGGAATTATCCACCCTTACGGGTAGAAAAATAGGGGATATTTGATTTTTCACTTGTGAGCATTGGTACACATATGTAGTTGACAATGACAGATCTCTAGTGTCATTATTTTTGTTCTCCTACATCCGTCACAATCATTATATTCTATGAGAGGATCGAATGATATACAAAGTAATGAAATAAACTAACCAGAACAACAAAAATAATTTATATTACAGCAAATAGTAAAAGTAGATAATCATATTATTTAACTGGTAATAGTTGAAGTAAGGTGGGTAAGTATTTTGGAAGTAATAAAAAAACAAATAGGTAGTAATTAGTAGATTTCAGCCACAAAAAATTGAAAAATAAAAACTTTTTAACAAAAAATTAAACCGACGAAATACAGAACTGAAAAGTAAAAAATAAAATAAACCTTCTTAGTCTCAATAACTAAGCTCCTAAACTAATGTAAGTAACTGATTTTGAGTCGACGCCAAACGAACAATCAACGAAGATCATTAAATTATCAGAATGTCACCGCGCAACTCGATGCCATCATTTTACGCCTTATCTAATTCATTTGCTTGTTTGTTTGGCGCCGACTCAAAATTAGTTACTTACATTAGTTTAGGAGCGTAGTTATTGAGACTAAGAAGGTTTATTTTATTTTTTACTTTTCAGTTCCGTATTTTGTCGGTTTAATTTTTTGTTATAAAGTTTTTATAGATTTTAGAAAGTACTTACACGATGTACCGATTTCTTACAAATTTAACGCGTAACTGACGCGCCCTTTACAAGTGACGATCGTAAAACTTAGTTTTAATCAGTATACTGCTCGAAAAATAATTTTCAGATTCCAGAAAGTCGTTGCGAGTTATATAGTTTTTTTACAAAATTAAAGCCGTCCCCATGCCAAACGCTCACGAAACCGGATGACTGACGGCAGGCTATTTCTCTACTCCACCAATGTGACGTAATATTTAAAAAAATTCCATTAGAAAATGCTTGCAATTTTTGGTCGCTCGTCTCCCTAACTATTTGGGGTTCGTGGGTATTAAACTACTGAAGTAATAATTCTCTGTTCATTTAACTTCGACAACCAAATAACTCAATAGACATTCAACGTGCACTTATCTGGACTAAACTAAAATCTGCTCGCGAAGCGTTGATATAGTTATTGGATAAGTGTAGAATCCACCGAAGAAATCTAGGCGGCCGCTTCTCGAACCATATGGCTTCTCTTGGCACATTCTGGGACATTGCTACGTCAGCAATGTGGCGAAGTCGGCCGTGACGTAAAATGCATTGACTTTCATCGTAACCCCCCCCCCTTCTAATTTGCATCTATATATATATATATATATATATATATATATATATATATATATCGGAAGAAAACCAACTTCTTGCACCACCGATAACATTAAATAGTCTACCAAAAAAAATTATTCTTTTTAAATTTTTAGGATAAGTCGATAATAAGCCGTTATAAGGTATGTTTGTGAAATAAAAGAAATTCTCAATGAAATCAAAAACAAAAACTCTTCAGGATGGGATGATATCTCATCAAAAATATTTCTGAAATTACCCGACAAAATATTTCAAATATTCTGGCAGATGTTATAAATTCATCAGTTTTGAATGCAGTTTTTTCATCTTGTCTGAAAACTGCTGAGGTCATTCCATTATTTAAAGGGGGTGATCCAAGCATACCATCAAATTTCAGGCCCATTTCTTTTTTACCTTTGGCAAAAGTTATTGAAAAACTGATGAATAAAAGAATATTATACTTTCTTGAGGAAAATAATCTCATCCATTCCAAACAGTTTGATTTTCGAGCCGCAAGAAGTACAAATGATGTAATGCTTTTTTTTTCTCGAAGAACTTTATCTTCAACTGAATGATGGAGAGGTTGCAGCTGCAGTATTTTGCGATTTGAGAAAAGCATTCGACTGCGTCAATCACAATATATTGCTGCAAAAGCTCGAAATTTATGGTTTTAGAGGAAACCTTCTACTAAGGTTCAAATCTTACTTATCAGGTCGTGTGCAAAATGTGACATACAATGGTGAAACATCTACTGAACAGGAAATAAAATACGGGGTACCACAGGGGTCTGTTCTCGGTCCTCTTTTGTTTTTACTATATATATAAACGATTAAGCCGGTTTACCCATGAATGGGAAATTTACTATCTTTGCAGACGATACATCCATTCTATGGCACAATAACAGCACAGTCACGTTACAAAATAATTTAGAAAATGTTCTGGAAAAACTCAAACAGTGGTGCACCGCAAACCTATTAACGTTCAATGTTTCTAAAACGAATATTTTAACATTAAAATGTATTATACATGGATTCTCTATCAGCAAGAAACGCGTACTTTGCGCTTTGTGATTCTCACTTGCGCTATGGAATTTGTTTCTGGGGTGCAAGTTCTTAAACTTCAACTAACTCAGTTTTTGTGCTCCAAAAAAGGGCGCTGAGATATATATGTCAAGCAAAAATAAGTGATTCCTGTAGACCTCTTTTTTTATCACAACAAATTTCACCCCTTGCCTGTCTCTTTATTTTAGAATCAGTTTGTCTAATTCATAAGAACTACAAGGAGAACATTTTGCCTCATCAATCAAACTACGAAACCAGACTCATATATAACATCAGTCTTCTTATTCCCTCAACTTCTCAAATCCTCCATATTTTATAATGGAAAGAAACTTTTTAACCATCTTCCTCTTCCCATCAGGAAAATAAATAATAATTACAAATTTCGTAAAGAGGTTAAAAAACTCCTTTGTCTACGAGTCTATTACAGTGCAGATGAATTCCTCATTGACAATTTCACAACTAACAATAAAAATTCCTTACGGGATAGTTACATTGTGGATGCTCAAATGTACTTTTTTAGCTTTTAAATACATACATATATATTTTTTAATGTTGTCTGAACTTTGTTACTGTATTTATATTTTTTATTTATTTAAACTTATATAGTGTGCTGTTTTTTAAAAATGTCTATGTAGTAACTTTTACCTTAGGTTTAAGTAGCTTTGTCAACAAAATTAATATTTTTATGACAATAAAGCATTTCTGATTCTGATTATGATTCTGTTGATTTTCATGAGGAAGAATTATATCAAAGAAATAAATAACAATAAACCATTCCTGGAAGATAACGCCAGACAACTAAAACACTCAATCTGATCTTCCATTTCCACTATACTTGCGGCGAGATCAAATAAATGAAAAATAGCTCTACGCATGTGCTATCAACGCCATAAACATTTCGATTGGATAGCGGGCTAAATGAAGGTTCTATTTCAATTGGAACAGAACGGACTGCAATCAATTTGTTAGTTCTGCGAACTCTGATTAAAAGGTTTAATTACCGAATGGTCTAATTGAGGACGGGAATAGGGGAAACGTATGTTTGTATAATACAGTGATATTGATTGCAGAAATAAGGAACTTGCAAATACGATCATAAAGATACTATACCCCTTATATGTTGAATTCAGATTGTTGAATATCAATTAAACATTATTCTACGGCAAAATCGTCATAAACTGCATAACTTTTCACACAAATATTTTTTTCAGTTCAGAACCTCTAGTAAAATACAATGATAATAATGATGATGAATAGTAAGTGAGACATAATTAGTACATGAAATGAGTTTACTACTACTATTAAAGGGCAAAGTGAGCGTTTACCCATGTGTGAGATGGTTAAGTACGTTCTTACACTCAACCAATATTCAAATATGCTCATAGAGAATGAAAAGAAAGCTAATTAACAGTATCTAGCAATATACCTATGTGTTTGACACAAAAAAAACTTTTTCTGCAGTCGTCTCGAAAATAAAACTTTCGGTATGATTTATTAAATCGAAAGTACCACTTTACACAAATGGTACCGAAAGTAGCTATTCTCGGGACGATTTTTTTCACTTTCGAAACGATTTCTTCACTTTCGGGACCATTCTTGTTACTTTTGGGACGATTCTTGTTACTTTCGGGACGATTTTGGGTATCTATGTAGTAGGCTTTGACAATAACATGAACTTTGTATTTTATTATGACAGCGCTTGTTATGTGACATTAGTGTGTATTTTTTCGCTTTTCAAATCAAAAAAATGGAAATCAGTAGTGAAAGTGAGGTTGAAATGATTCCACATGAGATTAGTGAATCTGCTAAAACGGCTACTTATGAATTATTGCCGGTAAAGTCAAGAGTGAGGTATGAATTGGTCTACAATTTATTTCAAAAATGGAGCAATGATAAAAATGTGCATACTATAAATAAACAAGTGATTGTTGCATATTTATTGGAAAAATCTAAAATCTTAAAGCCATCCAGCCTCGGTAGCAATTACTCGATGCTTAGGTCCACAATTATTATTAAAAATAATATAGATATAAGCCGCTATCCCAAAGTTATTGCTTTCCTTAAAAAGGAAATCCATTGGCTATAAACCAAAAAAATTGAAAGTATTGAATGAAGAAGAACTAGATCACTTCTTATCAGAAGCTGGAGATAATATCTACCTAATGACAAAGGTAATATAATTAAATCTAATTCCTCTTCTTCCTTATGATTAATTTTTTTATTTACTTTAGGTTGCATTAATAATTGGTTTGGCAGGCGCTTGTCGTCGTGAAGAGCTTTGTAAAATGAATTTGGATGATATAAAAGATAAGACAACCATGTTAGTGATTAAAATTCCTAATTCTCAAACGAATATGGACAGACATTGGAGAAAATAATATTTCTTTATAGAGAAAATATTTGTCATTACGTCAAGCAAACGCACCACATCGTAGATTATTTGTTTATTATAAAAACGGAAAATGTACTATACAACCTATTGGTATTCACACTTTTGGAAAAATCGCCTGCACAATTGCTGAATTTCTTAAATTACCGAATCTAAAAGAATACACCGGGTACTGTTTACGCAGGAGCTCAGCCACATTACTCGCTGAAAGTGGTGGTAGTATAAACAACTTGAAGAGATACGGAGGATGGATATCAACCAATGTAGCAGAAGGATACATTGAAAATTATTTAAGAAACAAAATTCACATAGCTTCACAGATTGAAAAGGGGCCGTAACGAAATTAATATCTCGAAAACTAGTACAATTACTGATGCGTCTAATTCTTATCTCAACACTGCCACTTCTTTTAATATCCCTTATAATATTAATATAAGTAATTGTCGTTATTGTGTAATTGATATTCATAAGTAATGTTATCATAAGAATGATTATTTTATGTAATTGTCTATATAAAGTTCATTCGTTATTATCCATCTATATCCTTTTTAACATACAAAACAGCTACAGAAAAAATATTGTACGGAACACGATCCAGAAGTGATTTTACGGGACTCGCAGAATTCCTTCTCATCCCGTAAAATATCACTTTCGGAACTTGTTACGTAAATTACTATTCCTGTCTAAGTAATGATTTGTTATTATGTCAGATCACATAGAATGGGGACAGACTGTACATGAATAATTATTTTATTTAAAATTGTAGATATACAACGGAAATACTTATGAGTGTCAACAGAAGTTGAAAAGTCCAACAGAAGTATTTTTCAGAAATGAAGACTGATAGAGAGATGATGTATGCATAGGTGGTGTCAATTTGGACTTGAATCTAATATTAATGTTGTAGACATTTGTTCTGAACGATATTTTTTCAAATAAGTTATGATACAACACAAATGAATGCAGAAATATGCGTTTTTGAACATTTAGCCAACCCAGTTCTCTCAAAGGGGTTGATATATTATTTCGTTTCCTTAAACCACAGATGAGATGGACACATGAATTTTGTACCAATTGGAGTCTGTTTATATCCGATTTGATTTGAGTAGAACTGGACCGAAGACAACATCTACGTGATTTAAGTGAGGCAAGACTAGAGCTTCGCATAAGATGATTTTACTGTTTTTGTCTAGAAAAGATCTATTGGAGAAGATAAGTTTCAGATTGCAAAATGATCTTTTGATGACAGTATTCACATGTTTCATGTATCTCAGAGTCTTGTCCATAAATAAGCCTAGATCAGGTCGTCTGGTATTTCTGCAGAGAGCCATGAGTCAGTGACCAGTGTTATAACGAACTTCAAATAGAGACAATCTTTAAATTGCTGGAAATGGGCTACTAGCGATCGCGAGTTGATATCTTGATTATCATACTAGTAAGCATTTAATGTAAGTATAATAAAATTGAGATCACAATACAAAAAAAGAGAACAGGATAAAGTGTAAATGCATGAGTAAGAGGTACCTGCAAGTACAACTTAAGTTGGACGTAGGGATTGAGATCGGAGTCTTGTTCTTGGATTTTCAAGGAAGCTACTGCCAGGCGAGTTTCCAACTTCTTCTTTCACTCTTGAAAGCATACCTCACATGAAACTCTACATAGAAGCTCAATAGGGAGTTAAATGTCATTCAATGGACATCAACATCATCTTTTATGACAAACCATTTCATTCAATGAATCACTTTTTCCATTATTTTTTGGCCAGGAGCAACTTCTGCTTCCCTTGACAGAAGATATGGTTACGAATACAGTACGCCACTGCCGTTGTTCACGTCGGAAGCGACGGAATAAAAACCACGAGGTAGCGACCGACCGCTCACATGTATTCCAAGAAGACTGCGCTACTGGTTGACGTCACGCCTAACAATCGGGCACTCGACGCATATTCACTGTGTGCCCTCTAGTGACTCGATTGCTGAAGTTTTCCTGTTTTATTTCCAATACTCACATGTAACAATTTAATTTTTTTAACAATTTCTAAATAATCTTCCATGATGTAACAATTTTCTGCTCACTAGTTCCAGATGAATCGAAGTTTTTTTCTGTTGAAGAAAGAAGTAAGTGAATGATAAAAAATATTTGTATTGATACGATAGTTCACCGCATTTGGAGGTTATCCATTTCAAGTAATGATATTTTGAATATCATAAAGTAGTGCTACTTCTGTGTACTTTTAGGTATGGCAAGTAATGTGCTTGCAGGATAGTTTATTGAGGTCGCAGGTTCATTAGGTCTTGAGAACATAAAAAAGTGAGGGAGCCAAATTGTTTAACAAATGAAAAAAAGTACCCATATAACCCTGACGGGAAACCACTATACATATCAGATTCAACGCAAAACTATTTAATGAAATTATCAAATAATATAATAATCAGAAAAGGAATGAGGTTCACAATTTTACCTGAATATGGGATCCCACTTCTACCCTTGCAAGGATGTAAAAACGTTGAACGGTCCCTAAATAATACAAACACGTTCAACACTCTCTAAGACGTATAATTGTCAACAAAATATTGCGTATTGTAAAATTGTTTTTAACCGCTTTCTTAGTTGTTTGACCAACCCTCAGAAGTTAATGAAAACTTGTACGAGTTAAGATCACGGGGACCTTACCTTTTATAGTGGGATCCGAAACCACTCTTGGGACCTTGAAAAAATTTTTCACCAGCTGCGGGAATCGAACCCGCACCAGGTGGAAACAGTTGACACAAGACCGACGCTCGTTCCACTGAGCCACAAGCCCCGTATTGCTTATACAGTACAAGTAACGATGTTTACTCTTAGTACTTGAACTGCATTACATTCAACATTAGTTCACATGTAAGGCCAATTGCTTTTGTAACCGAAACCAGTTCGTGGAAATTGAAACACAAATAATCCCCTGCGAGGTACTTTGACCTGATAGAATGCCTGAATGCCATCAAAAGTAACTCTTTCCCCTGCTCATAAGGCTGATTGATCAGTTTACAACACCGCTATTTGCTTTTCATCACCGTCCTACGGAACTTGATTAATACTTTTACTATCCGCTTCTAGACGATCAAATAGAAAACGGAAAATATCTCAAATATGTATCGAATGAAAACCTCACGTCCCGGAATTAGAGATTGAAATATCGTGGAATAACAGAACACTTATCTCTTTGCTGCAGTTTATGTGATGCAGTTGGAAATGTATAAAATTTGTACATACTATTTTTGTAATCAACTACCAAGCAATAGCGAGGGCTCATTGTTATTATATGTATGTTGTTATACTACCCAACCGTGACCGTTGCCACTACGATGATAATAATGTTTATTCATCTGAAGTATGGTACAATATTTTTAAGTGATTTGTGAATAAACGGGGAGACTTCAGAAACTGAAAGTTTTCAGCTTGTGCTTGTGATTTCCAGGATCATTACCTACTTCTGCCACCATGGGCGCTGTCATAGTTTCATCTGTCCCCTCCAGCCTAATGCACACAGCGAATACTCTAGCATTGATAGCATTATATAAGCAACGGTGGATGCGGCGAGTCAGATAGTTATTTCTTTGATCAGTTGGAGTACAAGTACAATTGTAAAAAAAAGTTTATTAGTGCAGTGTCGAACGGGGCCAGATTACAAGATTATGTTGTAAATTTGAAGTGTTATAAGCGAACAATAATTAGTCTAGTATTTTAATGAGAGACGAACCCCAGGATCATGGCAGTTGGTGTCAAGAGTGAGGACTATTCGAGAACAATCAATGGCAGAAAAGAAAACAAGAGGAGGCAGTTCGTCGGCAAGAGGAAGAGGAACAGCGGTAGATAAGAACACAAGAAGAAGAAGAAGAAACGAAGACTGATAGAAAAACAAGAAGAAGTGAAACGTCTGCAAAAGGAGGAGGAACGACGACGGGTGAAAAAACGAGAGAAGGAAGAATGTTGGCAGAGAGAAAGACAAGACCTGATGGAACAGAGACAGACAAAAAATAAGAGCAGGACGATCGAAGGTAGAGAGAAAAACAAGAGGAGGAAAGGTGAAGGCCGCCCGAGAGGAAGCAATCAAGATGTGGGCGGGGCAAGAAGAACTAGAAAAGGAATACTTCACTGAAGATTCAAGACAACCGTGACAGGGTTGACACATCGCACAATTCCGTAAAACCACATTCTTTTGATGGGCAGTCGCTATATCGTAGTTTGAAGCTGCAGCAACGGCCGGTGGATGGGACGAGACCATGCGTATCACTGAAATGAAATGCTGTTTAATCTGAATAGCAATGCCGCCACCCGGACACGATAGGAGTTCTAACGAATTCAGCAGTTTAGCTGACAGTGGTCGAATATTTGGCACCTGAGACACTGGCCTCCAGAGGCGATAGGTCTCGAAGGCTCAACTGTCACCTGTTAGTTTGCTTCTCAATAATGAGTTAACCCACCCATTTTTCTCCCCAATAGTGACAGGAATAATGTTCTGGTTTTACAGCGTGCGTGGGGTCTTATCCTTCGGTTGAGTATCTTGTTCATTGGTGGATGGAATTTATATATATATATATAATAATAATAATTTATTGAATCGTTCAAGATCAAAAACATGCTATAGGATAAGTAAGAACACAAAAAGGTAAACAAATAATCAAAATACCAAAGTCACATACACACAGATAGAACTAACATTTTATCTCGAATTTAAAACTAATCGAATGTAAAATATAAATGTCATATATACACAGACAGATCTAACATTTTATCTCGAGTTTAAAAATTCAGAAATGCTGTAGAAACAGTTTTCTTGCAAATATTTCTTCAATTTTGATTTGAACATATTTTTGTTTTGAATTTTCCTTAGATTAGTTGGAAGATGGTTGAAAAATGTAATCCCTGTATATGACGGACTGTTCTTAAAGAATGATGTGCTATGAGTCGGGATCCTGATGAGATCTCCGTTTCTAGTGGAATAGTTATGATGTTGGGAAACAGTGTCGTACATATCTTTGTGTTTCAGAAATAACATTATACATTTAAAAATATATATATCAATGGATATGCTAAGATATTGAATCTTTCAAAATATTCTCTACAGGAATCTCTTATCTTTAGATTGAAAATGAGTCTGATGACTCGTTTCTGTAGAATAAATATTCTGTTGCTGGAGCTGCTCCAGATGTTGATATAACAGGAGATGTGGGAGTAGATTGAGGCATAATAAATATTGATCAGTTGAGTTATATCAAAAATATTTTTCAGTTGTAGAATGGCATAATAACCACTATTTAACTTTTTACAAACATCATTTATATTTGCTTCCCCTCTCATATGACTATCTACGAAAGTTCCGAGAAATTTAGTATTTTCAGAGAGATTAATTACATCATCCATCACTCTCTGATCTGCGATAGAACTGCATACACACCGTTTTGTCTGAGTTCACAATAAAATAATTTTTTTCACACAAGGTTGTGAATTTCTTTGACAATATATTCAATCATCAGCATAGAGAACTATACATAGTGTGCTTATATGCAGTGGTAGATCGTTTATAAATAATTAAAAAATCAGTGGACCTGAGATGGAACCCTGAGGAACTCCCAGATCCATAGAATAGAAATCAGACCTACGCTCTCCAATTTTGACGTTTTCTAAAACGACAGAAAGTTACCACGAAATCCTAAAGAGTAGAGTTTGCTTTCGATAATGTTTGGGTCAATGGTATCGAATGCTTTTGATGGATCGAAAAAGAGTGCTCCAACATATTTTCCTTCATCTATAGAATCGTATATATATTCAAAAAAGTTGTAGGAAGCAGTTTTAATCGACTTTTTTGGACAAAAACCATGTTGGTACTTTGATAGAATTTCAAATTTGGTTAAGAATGAATACATTTTGTTATAGACACATCTTTCAATAACTTTACCTATCACAGTCGGTACTGTTATTGGTCGGAAATTAATCATGATAGATGTATCACCCTTTTTGAAAATAGAGGTCACTAAACTTGTCTTTAGGTAATTTGGAAATTCTCCTGACTCTATTGATCGATTTATAATAAAAGCCAAAGGTTCAGCCATGTACACAGCCATACTTTCAATAATTTTGGTGGATATACAGTCTATTCCAACTGAGTTAGAATTTTTCAGTGAACCTATTGCATCTAGGACATCACAGCTCAAAACAGGAAAAAAATAGAATATGTTAGTTTCATACATTTTAATTACTCAACATTTCCAATAAATGTTTGAAATTACAGTGCGAAATTACTTTTATAAAGATAATGTCCACAAATGGTTTATTCTCCAATAAATTGAAGTTAAATAATTGTCGCTACTACCAGCTGCCATTTTTATTGGCATGTATACGAAAAGACATAATGTTTAAGGTTCTACAGCCATTATCATGCAAATCTCGATTCAGAATCGCTAGATATCGACATGTTTCCTGGGACGCCCAGTTTTCCATCAGTAATTAATTTCGTATTGCAATCGCAAACAGCAGTACATCGATGAAAATAAATAAAAAAGTGGAAATAACTGTGACACGTGCCCGCATCTAGTATGTAGAAATTGCATTCTGATAAGGTGTACAGGTGGTTCGTGGCTACTTCAGCTTTATCTTTCTATTCGGAGGGAGCTTAACAGCATATTAATTTTCATAGTCACGAGCTATTTCACTTTTTATCTTCGTTTGTTGTAATCAACAAGCGGACGCACGACTTCGATATTCCTTCCCTTTCAAATTGTATAATAAACACATAGATAGGGGTATATTTCACTTTTTAGGGACTGAAAGAGCTCTCCAGGTGGATTTGTCTCTGGCAGGGGCAAAAAAATATTTTACTTTTCACAAGGACTGTCTGAATTCAGAATCAATGATCGGGAATTTCGTACGGAATGTCTTCTATTGACTAGTTCAGTGCTTCTTGAAGTTGGTACTTGGATAAGAAAATATATCAGCTAATGTCCATTAAGATAATGCAATGACATTTTATTAACGCATATTCGAAAAATGAATCGAATAGTTATGCCATATATCTGTACGTTTTTCAGGTGGGCTGCTATGCAATGTTACAAATTGAAATAACATGGTTTCAAATTGCAAATGTCAATATTGAAAAAATTCGACAATGTTTACAAAACATATCTGTCTTATTGAAAAGGGAAACATTCTCAATTGAATATTGATAGAAAGATTTTGAGTTAGGGCCTTTTCAGAATATCTATCAGATGTAGTTCAATGTCCAGCGTGGCTTTAGCCGGGAAAGTAGTTGTTTTCTGTTAGACATTCACAACAAATAACTTCATTTTAATCGTGGATTTTTCAATTCACAAAAAAATATTTCTATCAATATTCAATTGAGAATGTTTTTCAACATGAATACCCCACAAGAGGTTATCTTGACGATGGAAGATAGTGACTAAGGTTTATCTTTCAGTCGCAGATGATTCCACATCTGATTTTATGAACATCCTGTTTATTGATTTCTTAATTAAGACTGGAATAGAAAATCAAATAACTATCTGAATGAAAATGCAAATTTTCAATTTCAGATTTTTTCTTTTGAGTTAGGGCCTTTTCAGAATATCTATCAGATGTAGTTCAATGTCCAGCGTGACTTTAGCCATGGAAGTAGTTGTTTTCTGTTAGACATTCACAAAAAATTACTTTATTTTAATCGTGGATTTTTCAATTCACAGAAAAATCTTTTTATCAATATCCTGTTTATATTTTCAACAAATCAATCTATCATACCCCATGACAGGTTTTAATGTCAGAAAACACTAATTTCAAAGTGTCTCTCCAAAAGAAATGATTCTAACTTTTTCCATCTTTGCAAAGTGAGATTGCTTCTTGAAAATGTGTTTTCCATTTCTTCCGGTCTTCCTGATGATCGTGGAAGCGTGAAATAGATTTTCGTCGACAAAAATGTATTGGAAACCTAGTGAATGCGATGTCTCTCCTGCGTCAATGTTACGAATGATTTCTGGTGAGTACTCTCTTTTGGAAAACATTCTTCTTTGCCTCATTCATCTTTATGAGTTCTTAATTAAAACTGGAATAGAAAATCAAATAACTATCTGAATGAAAATGCAAATTTTCAATTTCAGATTTTTTCATTTGAGTTAGGGCCTTTTCAGAATATCTATCAGATGTAGTTCAATGTCCAGCGTGGCTTTAGCCGGGGAAGTAGTTGTTTACTGTTAGACATTCACAAAAAATAACTTCATTTTAATCGTGGATTTCTCAATTCACAAAAAAATCTTTCTATCAATATTCAATTGAGATTGTTTCCCTTTTCAACATGAATACCCCACAAGAGGTTATCTTGACGATGGAAGATAGTGACTGAGGTTTATCTTTCAGTCGTAGATGATTCCACATCTGATATTATGAATATCCTGTTTATATTTTCAACAAATCAATCTATCATACCCCATGACAGGTTTTAATGTCAGAAAACACTGATTTCAAAGTGTCTCTCCAAAAGAAATGATTCTAACTTTTCCATCTTTGCAAAGTGAGATTGCTTCTTAAAAATGTGTTTCCCATTTCTTCCGGTCTTCCTGATGATCATGGAAGCGTGAAATAGATTTTCGTCGACAAAAATGTATTGAAGACCTAGTGAATGCGATGTCTCTCCTGCGTCAATGTCACGAATGATTTCTGGTAAGTACTCTCTTTTGGAAAACATTCTTCTTTGCCTCATTCATCTTTATGAGTTCCTAATTAAGACTGGAAGGTTGGAAGTCTACGAATATCGCTGAAGGGTATGTGGAGCAATCTCTTGCAAAAAAGCGAAAAATTTCGAACCAAATTATGGGAGTCACTGAAGTTAATGAAATTGACTATAATCAGCCAAGTACGAGTACTTCCGGGGGATACCAGCTGTATAATAATGTTGTTGATGAAAATATCACGAAAACTGCGTTGGCTCCAGTTCTCACTTCTGGTGGTATGCAAATAACCAGTGCTCAAAACTGCACGTTTAACATTAGTATTAATAATTACTCTACCACAAATTAAAAATATGTAGGATGCAAGGATGAAAATAACGTGCTTATAAGTTATACTAAACCTACTTCTTAGTTTTAGTTCTTTAACAAATTTTGTTTGTTGTTAGTTTCATAAATAAATTATTTAAAAATGACTTGTTATTCGAGGGAGGCGGAAAAATCATATGTATAACATGGGGGTAAAGTGCCTTTTCCTCCCTTGAATGATTACTGCCATCTGCTACGCGTCGGGCAGTAAACTTCATCCTCAGGAGGAAAAGTAGCACTTTCCTCCCTTGTTATACAAATAGCTATAGTCAGTCCGTATATTTGTAACAGGTGCCGTCAGTCGCCGATAAAAGGTTGCGCCTTGCCCTTCCTTCTATAATATAAGTAGGTAAGTAGTATCTATACTAGCTAGTCTAGTGTCGTCAGGGCAAGCAAGCTGCATGCGACCTTGCCGCTTTGTGTAAACGGCTGTATGATAGCATCAATATTTCGTTAGCGTCGTTACAGAGCAAATGTATGTTTCAATGAAAATGTATAAACTAAAATGGATATAATCTACTGATTCAGTCCGAAGACCTTTGAGAATTTAACATGAATGGCGATAAAATTCCAAAATTTGGAATTCCTTTGTAAAAAAAATTGAAATTAAACTGGTAATGTAGCTGTTTTGCAATTTTTTCAAAGACGTACAAATTTAAAGATAACGACGAAACTTTTAAAATACATGCAAAAGTTACGACCATCAAATCTTCCGCCCTGTAGATCTGCGTTATTAAGCAATCGATCGCAGATCGATGTGCATACGTATCAAGTATTTGGATGAGTGCACACCAAAAATAGCAAACCACAAAGGGGCCGTGGAAAATCGTTGGCAGGTAAAGGGCCCACAGACGATGCAATTTGTTGTACAACCGATCGTACAATAGGTTGCACTATAAATCGTACAGACAGATCGTAGAGAGTTTTGCCCACAGACAAGCGATCGGTTGTACAACTAATCTTGTATATTTCAATTGCTCACTATGGCAGATACTATTTCAAAATAAATAATAGTTTAAAATAACTAAAATCACCTTTTATAAAACCGAACTAAAAATAAATAAATAATAGTTTAAAATAACTGAAAAAAAGCTTTATAGAAAACCAAACTGAAAACAGAAAATAAAGAAATTATTTTATTTCAAAGAAGCGTGGGTGCATGGTATCGCCTTGGCCAACAATTACCTGTGATCTGAGACATTTCTTACTTTACTGCCCTAGGTGTGTAATGTACTACATATATAATTATTGATACCATGCACCCCACGCTTTTTTTAAAATAAAATACCTTTTTTCTCATTTTCTATTTTTTAATTTGGTTTTCTATAAAAGCGTGTTTTTTAGTTTTTTTAAACTATTATTTATTTATTTTTCAGTTCGGTTTTTTATAAAAAGCGTGTTTTTTAGTTTTTTTTAAATATTATTTATTTTCTACTTTTCAGTTTGGTTTATTTATAAAAGCATGTTTTTTTAAATTTTTTTAAACTATTATTTGTTCTAATCTACTATTAATTTCGTGATTACTATTAGTAACTGTAATTATTTTCCAAATCATTAATGTGTACGGCTTTATTAATAGTCAAATCTCGATTTTAGAAGTCATGCAAAGATTTTAAGGTTGTCATATATACAGTGACCGCCATCTTGAATTCTTCAATATTCACGAAAGAATCATAATATTCGACTCCAAAAACCCCCACATACCAAATTTGAATAGAATCGGACCATAATCACAAAACTCGTCCACCATTTTGGAGCCACCATCTCGAATTTTCCAATTTTCACGAAAGAATCATATTATTCGACTTCAAAGACCCCCACTTACCAAATTTTGAATAGAATCGGACCATAATCACAAAACTCGTCCACCATTTTGGAGCCACCATCTCGAATTTTCTCAATTTTCACGAAAGAATCATAATATTCGACTCCAAACACCCCTACATACCAATTTTGAATAGAATCGGACCATAATCACGAAACTCGTCCACCATTTTGGAGCCGCCATCTTGAATTTTTAATTTTGACAAAAGAATCATAATCTCCGACCACAAAAACCCCTCAAATACCAATTTTGAAGCGAATCGGACCATAATCACAAAACTCGTACGCCATATTGGAGCCGCCATTTTGTTTTTTCTTCACACAAAAATTTCTTAATGCATTGTCACCGGAATTATGTACACCTGCCAAATTTCAAATCATTCGGACGTCTGGAAGTGGGTGAAAATCTGGTCCAAAAGAGTCGGTTACAAACTTACAAGTGAAGCTAATATAAAGCGTGTAAAAAAAAGAAATAGCTGCTGTAGTTGTTGCGTTGTTCTCGGATGAGACCAATAATAATGTGATAAAGAAGAAAAAAGTGTGGTGTAAAAAATGGTTGCTGCACTGACATATGTATTCACGCATGAATTCACTTAACGAACTGCGCTCCACAGAACCAACAGATTTTAAGAATTATCTACGAATGGACGACGATGGACTCCATTTTAGCGGACAATCTCACTACCCAATGTTAATTTTTTAAATGAAATCGTATTAACAAGTCACCAAATAGATACACACGTTCAAACTTGTATATCCAACCGAGTTGTACGAAGATTTTTAAACATGCTAAACTTTCATACGACTCGACCGCGTTGTACGATTGATTGAACGATAACGCCAATTGTCGTCCAAACGGTTGGACCAACCAAGATTGTACAACATGTACAACAAATTGCATCGTCCGTGGGCCGTTTAATAGTCGGGCGATATGAGTTCGATTGGTTTGAAGCGCAAAAACTTCTAATATTCGTGAAAGACGTTGTTATCGACGAAAATGATGTTTCAGGTAACATATTATACGTGATAAGCATGTTTATCACACTTTTTAATTATTTTGAAATTAAACATATTGCGCTTATATTAATTTGCAGATGATGAGTCGTCAGATTCAACTGATACAGAACATGATGAGCTGGACGAAATTTACAACAGCAGTGACTTAGATTAAAATGAAAATAAAATGAATATGTTTTTTTACAATTCTAAAAAGATTTTTTTTCAAATACTTCATTAATATCAGTATATGAATTCATTGATTTTATTATTTAACTTCAATATTATATATTTTAATATTTATTGAGCGCGCCGTATTATAGAAGGGCAAGGCGCAACTTTTATCGGCGACTGACGGTATGAGTTACAGAAATATACTGACTGACTATATTTTTTGTGATTATAATAATATTATTCACCTGTATACTGAATTTTCAACCGACGAAACCAAAAAGGAGGGATTTCTCTAGTCGACGCGTATATTTTTTTTGTATGATCACGCATAACTTTTCACTGAGACGTCCGATTCCGATAATTCTGTTTTCAGTGGATAGTGTGTACTTCGAAGTTGGTCCCATTTGAATTCAAGAAGTGAAATCCACCCCTAGGGGTAGCAAAATGAAGGATATTGATCACTCACCCTCTGAATTCTGGTTCGTTAACCGATTCTATCAGGCATAACTTTGTACTGGGCTCTTCGATTTGGATGGTTCGTTTTTTATTAGATAGGGTATACCTCATAGTTGATCATATTTGGATTTCGAATAGAATTATCCCACCTTACGGGTAGAAAATAGGGAATAATTGATTTTTCCCTTTGGCACACATATGTAGTTGACAATTGGCACACATATGTAGTTGACAATGACAGTTCGCTAATGTCATTATTTTCAACCGACGAAACCAAAAAGGAGGAGGTTTTCTAGTCGACGCATAATTTTTTTTTTTATTTTTTTTTAAGTATGATCAAGCATAACTTTTTACTGAGACGTCCGATCCGATCATTCTTTTTCCAGTGGATAGGGTGTTGGTACCATTTGAATTTAAAAGATGAAATATACCCCTAAGGGTAGCAAAATGAAAAATATTGATCACTCACCCTCTGAATTCTGGTCCGTTAACCGATTCTATCAGGCATAACTTTGTACTGGGATCCACGATTTGGATGATTCTTTCTAAATCAGATAGGGAATGAGGAATACCTCATAGTTGATCATATTTGATTTCGAATGGAATTATCCACCCTTACGGGTAGAAAAATAGGGGATATTTGATTTTTCACTTGTGAGCATTGGTACACATATGTAGTTGACAATGACAGATCTCTAGTGTCATTATTTTTGTTCTCCTACATCCGTCACAATCATTATATTCTATGAGAGGATCGAATGATATACAAAGTAATGAAATAAACTAACCAGAACAACAAAATAATTTATATTACAGCAAATAGTAAAAGTAGATAATCATATTATTTAACTGGTAATAGTTGAAGTAAGGTGGGTAAGTATTTTGGAAGTAATAAAAACAAATAGGTAGTAATTAGTAGATTTCAGCCACAAAAAATTGAAAAATAAAAACTTTTAACAAAAAATTAAACCGACGAAATACAGAACTGAAAAGTAAAATAAAATAAACCTTCTTAGTCTCAATAACTAAGCTCCTAAACTAATGTAAGTAACTGATTTTGAGTCGACGCCAAACGAACAATCAACGAAGATCATTAAATTATCAGAATGTCACCGCGCAACTCGATGCCATCATTTTACGCCTTATCTAATTCATTTGCTTGTTTGTTTGGCGCCGACTCAAAATTAGTTACTTACATTAGTTTAGGAGCGTAGTTATTGAGACTAAGAAGGTTTATTTTATTTTTACTTTTCAGTTCCGTATTTGTCGGTTTAATTTTTGTTATAAAGTTTTATAGATTTAGAAAGTACTTACACGATGTACCGATTTCTTACAAATTTAACGCGTAACTGACGCGCCCTTACAAGTGACGATCGTAAAACTTAGTTTTAATCAGTATACTGCTCGAAAAATAATTTTCAGATTCCAGAAAGTCGTTGCGAGTTATATAGTTTTTTTAAAATTAAAGCCGTCCCCATGCCAAACGCTCACGAAACCGGATGACTGACGGCAGGCTATTTCTCTACTCCACCAATGTGACGTAATATTTAAAAAAATTCCATTAGAAAATGCTTGCAATTTTTGGTCGCTCGTCTCCCTAACTATTTGGGGTTCGTGGGTATTAAACTACTGAAGTAATAATTTCTGTTCATTTAACTTCGACAACCAAATAACTCAATAGACATTCAACGTGCACTTATCTGGACTAAACTAAAATCTGCTCGCGAAGCGTTGATATAGTTATTGGATAAGTGTAGAATCCACCGAAGAAATCTAGGCGGCCGCTTCTCGAACCATATGGCTTCTCTTGGCACATTCTGGGACATTGCTACGTCAGCAATGTGGCGAAGTCGGCCGTGACGTAAAATGCATTGACTTTCATCGTAACCCCCCCCCCTTCTAATTTGCATCTAATACTATATATATATATATATATATATATATATATATATCGGAAGAAAACCAACTTCTTGCACCACCGATAACATTAAATAGTCTACCAAAAAAAATTATTCTTTTTAAATTTTTAGGATAAGTCGATAATAAGCCGTTATAAGGTATGTTTGTGAAATAAAAGAAATTCTCAATGAAATCAAAAACAAAAACTCTTCAGGATGGGATGATATCTCATCAAAAATATTTCTGAAATTACCCGACAAAATATTTCAAATATTCTGGCAGATGTTATAAATTCATCAGTTTTGAATGCAGTTTTTTCATCTTGTCTGAAAACTGCTGAGGTCATTCCATTATTTAAAGGGGGTGATCCAAGCATACCATCAAATTTCAGGCCCATTTCTTTTTTACCTTTGGCAAAAGTTATTGAAAAACTGATGAATAAAAGAATATTATACTTTCTTGAGGAAAATAATCTCATCCATTCCAAACAGTTTGATTTTCGAGCCGCAAGAAGTACAAATGATGTAATGCTTTTTTTTTCTCGAAGAACTTTATCTTCAACTGAATGATGGAGAGGTTGCAGCTGCAGTATTTTGCGATTTGAGAAAAGCATTCGACTGCGTCAATCACAATATATTGCTGCAAAAGCTCGAAATTTATGGTTTTAGAGGAAACCTTCTACTAAGGTTCAAATCTTACTTATCAGGTCGTGTGCAAAATGTGACATACAATGGTGAAACATCTACTGAACAGGAAATAAAATACGGGGTACCACAGGGGTCTGTTCTCGGTCCTCTTTTGTTTTTACTATATATATAAACGATTAAGCCGGTTTACCCATGAATGGGAAATTTACTATCTTTGCAGACGATACATCCATTCTATGGCACAATAACAGCACAGTCACGTTACAAAATAATTTAGAAAATGTTCTGGAAAAACTCAAACAGTGGTGCACCGCAAACCTATTAACGTTCAATGTTTCTAAAACGAATATTTTAACATTAAAATGTATTATACATGGATTCTCTATCAGCAAGAAACGCGTACTTTGCGCTTTGTGATTCTCACTTGCGCTATGGAATTTGTTTCTGGGGTGCAAGTTCTTAAACTTCAACTAACTCAGTTTTTGTGCTCCAAAAAAGGGCGCTGAGATATATATGTCAAGCAAAAATAAGTGATTCCTGTAGACCTCTTTTTTTATCACAACAAATTTCACCCCTTGCCTGTCTCTTTATTTTAGAATCAGTTTGTCTAATTCATAAGAACTACAAGGAGAACATTTTGCCTCATCAATCAAACTACGAAACCAGACTCATATATAACATCAGTCTTCTTATTCCCTCAACTTCTCAAATCCTCCATATTTTATAATGGAAAGAAACTTTTTAACCATCTTCCTCTTCCCATCAGGAAAATAAATAATAATTACAAATTTCGTAAAGAGGTTAAAAAACTCCTTTGTCTACGAGTCTATTACAGTGCAGATGAATTCCTCATTGACAATTTCACAACTAACAATAAAAATTCCTTACGGGATAGTTACATTGTGGATGCTCAAATGTACTTTTTTAGCTTTTAAATACATACATATATATTTTTTAATGTTGTCTGAACTTTGTTACTGTATTTATATTTTTTATTTATTTAAACTTATATAGTGTGCTGTTTTTTAAAAATGTCTATGTAGTAACTTTTACCTTAGGTTTAAGTAGCTTTGTCAACAAAATTAATATTTTTATGACAATAAAGCATTTCTGATTCTGATTATGATTCTGTTGATTTTCATGAGGAAGAATTATATCAAAGAAATAAATAACAATAAACCATTCCTGGAAGATAACGCCAGACAACTAAAACACTCAATCTGATCTTCCATTTCCACTATACTTGCGGCGAGATCAAATAAATGAAAATAGTTCTACGCATGTGCTATCAACGCCATAAACATTTCGATTGATAGCGGGCTAAATGAAGGTTCTATTTCAATTGGAACAGAACGGACTGCAATCAATTTGTTAGTTCTCGAACTCTGATTAAAAGGTTTAATTACCGAATGGTCTAATTGAGGACGGGAATAGGGGAAACGTATGTTTGTATAATACAGTGATATTGATTGCAGAAATAAGGAACTTGCAAATACGATCATAAAGATACTATACCCCTTATATGTTGAATTCAGATTGTTGAATATCAATTAAACATTATTCTACGGCAAAATCGTCATAAACTGCATAACTTTTCACACAAATATTTTTTTCAGTTCAGAACCTCTAGTAAAATACAATGATAATAATGATGATGAATAGTAAGTGAGACATAATTAGTACATGAAATGAGTTTACTACTACTATTAAAGGGCAAAGTGAGCGTTTACCCATGTGTGAGATGGTTAAGTACGTTCTTACACTCAACCAATATTCAAATATGCTCATAGAGAATGAAAAGAAAGCTAATTAACAGTATCTAGCAATATACCTATGTGTTTGACACAAAAAAAACTTTTTCTGCAGTCGTCTCGAAAATAAAACTTTCGGTATGATTTATTAAATCGAAAGTACCACTTTACACAAATGGTACCGAAAGTAGCTATTCTCGGGACGATTTTTTTCACTTCGAAACGATTTCTTCACTTTCGGGACCATTCTTGTTACTTTTGGGACGATTCTTGTTACTTTCGGGACGATTTTGGGTATCTATGTAGTAGGCTTTGACAATAACATGAACTTTGTATTTTATTATGACAGCGCTTGTTATGTAAATTAGTGTGTATTTTTCGCTTTTCAAATCAAAAAATGGAAATCAGTAGTGAAAGTGAGGTTGAAATGATTCCACATGAGATTAGTGAATCTGCTAAAACGGCTACTTATGAATTATTGCCGGTAAAGTCAAGAGTGAGGTATGAATTGGTCTACAATTTATTTCAAAAATGGAGCAATGATAAAAATGTGCATACTATAAATAAACAAGTGATTGTTGCATATTTATTGGAAAAATCTAAAATCTTAAAGCCATCCAGCCTCGGTAGCAATTACTCGATGCTTAGGTCCACAATTATTATTAAAAATAATATAGATATAAGCCGCTATCCCAAAGTTATTGCTTTCCTTAAAAAGGAAATCCATTGGCTATAAACCAAAAAAATTGAAAGTATTGAATGAAGAAGAACTAGATCACTTCTTATCAGAAGCTGGAGATAATATCTACCTAATGACAAAGGTAATATAATTAAATCTAATTCCTCTTCTTCCTTATGATTAATTTTTTTATTTACTTTAGGTTGCATTAATAATTGGTTTGGCAGGCGCTTGTCGTCGTGAAGAGCTTTGTAAAATGAATTTGGATGATATAAAAGATAAGACAACCATGTTAGTGATTAAAATTCCTAATTCTCAAACGAATATGGACAGACATTGGAGAAAATAATATTTCTTTATAGAGAAAATATTTGTCATTACGTCAAGCAAACGCACCACATCGTAGATTATTTGTTTATTATAAAAACGGAAAATGTACTATACAACCTATTGGTATTCACACTTTTGGAAAAATCGCCTGCACAATTGCTGAATTTCTTAAATTACGAATCTAAAAGAATACACGGGTACTGTTTACGCAGGAGCTCAGCCACATTACTCGCTGAAAGTGGTGGTAGTATAAACAACTTGAAGAGATACGGAGGATGGATATCAACCAATGTAGCAGAAGGATACATTGAAAATTATTTAAGAAACAAAATTCACATAGCTTCACAGATTGAAAAGGGGCCGTAACGAAATTAATATCTCGAAAACTAGTACAATTACTGATGCGTCTAATTCTTATCTCAACACTGCCACTTCTTTAATATCCCTTATAATATTAATATAAGTAATTGTCGTTATTGTGTAATTGATATTCATAAGTAATGTTATCATAAGAATGATTATTTTATGTAATTGTCTATATAAAGTTCATTCGTTATTATCCATCTATATCCTTTTTAACATACAAAACAGCTTCACAGAAAAATATTGTACGGAACACGATCCAGAAGTGATTTTACGGGACCCCGCAGAATTCTTCTCATCCCGTAAAATATCACTTTCGAACTTGTTACGTAAATTACCATTCCTGTCTAAGTAATGATTTGTTATTATGTCAGATCACATAGAATGGGGGCAGACGTACATGAATAATTATTTTATTTAAAAATTTTAGATATACAACGGAAATACTTATGAGTGTCAAAGAAGTTGAAAAATCCAACAGAAGTATTTTTTAGAAATGAAGACTGATAAAAGATGATGTTGCATAGGTGGGTTAATTTGGGCTTGAATCTAATATTAATGTTGTGACATTTGTTCTGAACGATATTTTTTCAAATAAGGATACAACACAAATGAATGAGAAATATGGTTTTTTAAATTTAGCCAACCCAGTTCTCCAAAGGGGGTTATATATTATTTCGTTTCCTTTTTAAAACAGATGGGTGGACACATGAATTTTTCCCAAATTGAGTCTGTTTATATCCGATTTGATTTGAGTAGAACTGACCAAGACAACATCTACGTGATTTAAGTGAGGAAGACTAGAGCCGCATAAGATGATTTTTCTGTTTTTGTCAGAAAAGATCTATTGGGGAAGATAAGTTCAGATTGCAAAATGATCTTTTTATGACAGTATTCCCTGTTTCATGTATCCAGAGTCTTGTCCATAAATGCCAGACGGCGTCTGGATTTTTGCAGAGAGCCATGAGTCAGAATTTAAACGAATTTAAATAGAGACAACTTTAAATTCTGGGAAAAGGGCTACTAGCGATCGCGAGTTGATATCTTGATTATCATACTAGTAAGCATTTAATGTAAGTATAATAAAATTGAGATCACAATACAAAAAAAAAAGAAAGGGAAAAATGTAAATGCATGAGTAAGAGGTACCTGCAAGTACAACTTGTTGGGCGTGGGATTGAGATCGGGGTCTTGTTCTGATTTTCAAGGAAGTACCGCCAGGGGGTTTCCAACTTCTTCTTTCACCTTAAAAAAACCCCCTAAATTACATGAACT